>JAJIBD010005787.1:0-50085 GCA_021461705.1 Cryptotis parvus
CAATAGCCAAAGATGAAGTTTGACAAATAGGGGTTTAATTTTTACCCTATACAAATATATTTGGTGTCTTCACACATGAATGGTGGTAACACCAATCAAAACCAGCGGTTTTTTAAACCAACATCCTGTTTAATTTCTAAGCACCAGCACCAGTGGGTTGTATTTATATACATGCCCACAGACTAATCTCCACAGTCAACAACACAACAAAATTAAGTCACTTAAATGGTTTGAAGCCCTTAAATGGTTCATTTTACTGAATGCTCTCAGAAGATAGGCCTTGCCCCTACTTTATAGATTTGGAGGCTGAGACATGTTATAGTTTATATGTGCTTGCTGTCCCCTTTCCTTCAATAGTTTTAGTTTTTGCAAAATCTTGCTTTGTTTATCTCTGTTCACTGAACCAGTCACTTCTTATTATATAACTTTCTTCCTTTTCTCTCTAAGTCAATCTCTACCCCCCACCCCTGTTTGGCATACAGAGGATCCTCCAGAAACACTGGAGGAGGTGTTCTCACTTCCAAATGTTAAATTAGCCTTATATACATTTCATATAAGTAATGGCGTTCTCAATTGGAAGACATCTGTCAAATAAAATTGTCTTTTCAGTTACTTGGCAATGTTACAGATCTAGCAGTTAGGTCGATAATGAAAAGGATTCAAAACATCTCAAAGGAGGCTCATGGTGTCACTCACAGAAGGTTTTTCTGCACCAAACCCCAGCAACAGAAACATTGAGGAATGTAGGGAGGCAGTGCATTATTTTCACAAAAGCCAGATTTCAATACCCTGCCTTGATTTTCTATGCCGTTGGAAATCAAATGCCATGTTAAAATAGAATCTAGAAAGGTGAAGAACACAAGGAAGTGAAACAATGAATAGATACCAAATTAAAAGAAGTATTGGTATTGAGCAAAGTGGTAGAATAAACTCAGAGAGCAGAGAGCTAAAAGACAAACCTAGATGTGGACAGACAGGCAGAGCTAACAGGTAGGACAAGGCTCAGAGAAAAGAAGCCCAGGAGGGCCTGGAGAAGACAAAAGGGCTGAGGGTGTGCAGGAGAAAATGAAATTCCACAATATCCAGCAATCTCTTGATGTGAAACATACACACACACACACACACACACACACACACACACACACAAATCTCCCTGGCCTGAGATCCAAGAATGTCACGTTTTTCCTCCATTTTCAACCCTGGGTCAATTTCAAAGGGAGACAGTAATTTGCAATGTGTTTTTGGTAAAGACAGAAACTTTAAACCCTGAAAATCAGTTCAACCAGATGTAAAGTTTTTTTTTTGGGGGGGTCAACACCAGCGATGCTCAGGGGTTCTCCTGGCTCTTCACTCAGGAATTACTCCTGGTGGTGCTTGGGGGACCATATGGGATGCCAGGGACCGAACCCGGGGCTGCATGGGCCTGCCACATGCAAGGCAAACACCCTACCCACTGTGCTATCACTCCGGCCCCGATGCAAAGTTTTGAATGCACGCTAAAGGTATGGGCTATGAGCTAGTATAGCAGGTAGGGCACTTGCATTGCATGCAACCAACATGGGTTCGATCCCTGGCATCCCAGATGAGTCCTACCAGGAGAGATCCCTGAGGACAGAACCAGGAGTAACCCCTAAGCACTTGCCAGGTGTGGTCCCAAAATAAATTTTTTGAAAGTTAAGCAAAATTATAGGGGGTTTTGGGATAACATATAATAAAACTGGGTGACTCACCCATAATTAGGTATTATGCTGATAACAAGTGCCATAATATCCACAATATGGTTTGGTTTTTCAAACAGGAAAGGTAACATAAAACCCAGCCAAGTAACCAGAGTAAGGTTGAAGTTCAAGAGATGAACAGAACAAGAACGAGACCCCCATAGACAGTATGAGGTGAGAATAGACATCAGGCCCCACAGGTCCTGGTTTCCCTTTCTGAGTGATACTGAGAGGGGCTCTCTTAGTATTTGCAGTACATGCTGTTGGTCCCCCGCTCACCTCTTAACCTGACCTTGTCCTAATTTTTTGCCTTTTTCTCCAAAACTGCTTTTGACTTATTTGATATTTTCTTGCCCTGGGCCCATCCTCATCAACCCTAGGCCCAGACCCTGTTAGCATAGGGTGAGGGAGATCAAGTTAAGGCAGGACAACCTTTGCCTTAGGGTGGGACAACTCGATGGTCTGATTCCAGAACTCCCCACGGATCAGAGTGAAGCTCTATCCACTGACCCCTCACCCTCTCACTGGATTTGGATAAGGTCCTTCTCCTGAGAGAAAGCTGGGCTTCGTAGAGGAGGAAATCCCTCATGGTTTTCTCCTATAGTCCAAATTCTCAAGGTATTTTGGACATTCCCAACAACCTATGGACGCCTGAATCCTTACTTCAGTCTACTCTTCTAAGACCAGTTTCTTTTTCTTTTTTAAAATACAGCACTATGTTCAATTTCGTTTTTGTTTTGGGGCCACATCTGGTGATGCTCAGGGGTTAATCCTGTCTCTGCACTCAGGAATTACTGCTGGCTGTGCTCAGGCGACCACAGAGGGTGCCGGAACAACAATGGTCAGCCCCATGCAAGGCAAGAGCCTCACTCACTGTACTATGTGTCCAGCCCCCAGCGCCAGTTTCTTAAATGGTGGGTTTGAACTTCCCCCACCCTGCCTCCCATCTCAGCTAGGTGGTATAACTGAATGCAGGGAGTTGAGAAGAATATGGCCACTGTAAAAAATGTTTCTGAGAATCCAAAAACCAAAACTTAGCTCTCAGTCAAGTGCACTGAATCTGAGGTGCTTCTGGCAGTGCTGAATTGTACTGAATTTCACAGAAGAAGAGGGTCACAGTAAAAAAATGTCAAGAGGCCCTCCTCTAGAGCTCTACCTGAGCGCCATCTTGACACTTCTCTTTCCTAACCTGCATCGTGGTGGTACTTTTTCATTCTCCCAGTGGTTCTTTGACGGATTTCTGCCTCCCAGCGGGAGGGTCAACTCCTGCACTTGCCTGTGCTTCCTCAGCACCTCCAGCAGGGACTGGAGCCACGTGCACCACCTGATGACTTTAAACAGAGCCTGTAAGAATCTTTTCATTATGCAAGTATCATGCTGATGTTAACTAAAGGGGACAAAGTATTTCTGTGTGGTAGCTGAGTGTTTTGGAAAATATAATCAGGAGGCAATTTATTGTCATTTTAGACTCATCAAACGCCATGAAATCAGATGTTACCTGTATTTGATAAAGACCGTGTAGGTAACACAGGTTCACCTGACCATATGTGGCAAGCTTGCTGCTCAGCTTTAATTAGTAAACAACGCAAATCCTAAGAGGACAAACTAATTAAAAATCTGGATTGAGTGCTTTGAAAGCTCCAACATGTAAGAAAAACTCGTGCCTTAAGCATGCCATAGCTATTAGGCCTTTTAAATATATTTTTTAATTTTTTATTGTACTACCATGCAAAATACAACTAAAAAGATGTTCATGATTGCTTATTGTGTTCTTTAGCCATCTAAATCCAAGCATCATGAGCTCACGAGCAGTTTCTGCAGAGGTCCTATCCCCTCCTCTGCATCATTTTCCCTACTTTACAAGCGTTTTACAGAAGCAGGGGAGAAGTCCGCCATCAAATCTCATGGTGCAAATGATGGTGCAGGTCTAAGCTACAACTATGACCTGAAAGAGCCGAGGGCCATCTACCAGGATTCTGGTAGCATTAAAAAAAAATGTACTGAGTTTAATAAAACACAAAAGATAAGTTATAAAGCACCTTTCTCTAAAAGAAAAGACTTAGAGGAGATTATGGAGCGATTCACCTGAAGATTAGAGCATCTGTATTATTTATTTTACTTTGTGATGGCAGGGACTGGATTTTGCTCTTCCTTGGTAGGAAAGGAAAGGGCTCTAGCGCTGAGCTACCTTATGGCATGATTAGAGCAGTGGAGTAAATCTAGTGACTGAATCATGCTGGAGTCGGAGGTCTCTTTTTTTTTTTAAAAGGAGAAGACTGGGACATTGTTGGTGGTTGATTGGCACTCAGGCTGAAAGTACTCTGGGATCACTTCTAGTGGTGCTCAGTATGTAGTGCCAGGGATAGAACTGGGGGCCAGCCATGTGCAAGGCAAGCACGTCAACCCTGTGCCTCTCTCTCCAGCCAGGGTCTTGAATTTCATGGTGATCTCTAAGAAGTTCTGTTTACTGTTGGGACATGTTCAGGCTTGGACCAATTTTCTGGGAGGACTCTATGTCTACTCAGGCACTGGCCTGGGGAATCAGAAGCTGAGGAGGAGCCCAGGTCCAACATTAATTTTACAGGATGCAGGTAATGAGGGAAGTGCTACCACTCACCTTGCCCAGCCCCCTGATCGCCTGGCCACAGGCAGGTATCAGAGGATGCTTTGGGGAGACAATCATCCCACTTCACAGAGCACACACTCCAATGTCCACAGGGCTCATTGTCCACTGACCACTCTAACTTTGTGGTACTACCAGGCCCTTTACCCAGGCAAATTAAACTTTTAATGTCATATAGGTCATAGTCATAACAGCTTCTCTGAATTCCTCTTTTTAGATTTGACATCTATGATAACCATGATAGCTTCATGGAGGCTAAACTGCTCCAGGCTTCAATCAGAGAACATCAATTAATACCAGGCCCAATAAGAAGCTGCATAGTACTAAGCCCTGGGTCTAGAACCACACCTAGAGATTTCAGTTACTAGTTATGCCTTTACAGTGAACAGTGAGTGAAGTACTTCTTAGGAGCCTATTGCTTTTAGACAAACTATATATGTATATATGTATGTATATAATATATGATGCATATAATATATATGTATATATACATATATACATATATATGTATATAGTTTCCCCATGGGCCAGTGAAGACTTCCACTAGCCCAAGGAGTCAGGGGCATATATAAAAGGGGCTTCACAGTCACTAATGAATGAATGAATGAATTCCCAGGAAAAGCACAAAAAGAAGGAAACATTTCTCTCAGTGGAAGGTGCTAAGTAGCACCAACCATCTCAGAAGGAGGCAGAAAAACATTTTATAGGAGACAATGGAAGATGGATCTGAATAAAAGCACTACGAGAGTGAGATCAGAAGTTGCAAAACATCGACCAAGAATAAACCTGGAAATTAAACAGCCTCAAGGTTTGTGGATTTTATTCTTTTCACTTCATATTTTATTTAGATCTTCATGGCACACGTCTGGCTTCATCCCAGCCCTATTTAACCAAATCCTCATCTCAAACCCTCTATCAAGGCAGTCCACACCCCACCAAACCCCTTGAAGGTGGGTGCCAGAAGGGGCTGGCAACTGGCACGAGCCCAGCCTGGCTCTGCATGCACGAACATCAGTTTGGACCTGCTTGGGCAGAGAAGGCAGTGGCGCTATCGGCAGGGCCATCTGTGTCCGAGGTGGGAACAGTCCCATAAACAACTAGGGCCCGAGATCTGACTTGCTAGTTGGCTTCTGGGACCCGATTCAGGCGAGCCCTGCCCTGAGAAATCTGATTCAGCAGAGCCCTGTAAGGGTCTGTACTTCTGTGACCCCTAGTCCCTGGCATAAACGGACTCGAGCAGATCCCTTCTTTCGAACATTCACCCTGTTTTTTTTTTTTTTTGCTTTTTTGGGTCACACCCGGCAAAGCTCAGGGGTTTCTCCTGGTTCTGCACCCAGAAATTACTCCCTGGCGGTACTCGGGGACCATATGGGATGACGGGATCAAACCCAGGTCGGCCGGCCACGTGCAAGCCCTACCCGCTGGGCTATCGCTCCGACTCCATTCACCCTGTTTTCTCCGGATGTTTAGTACTCTGTGGAGAAGGCATGGGCTTTAAAAAATGAGCACACTTACTTAATACTGCCTTTAAGATGTTACTTTTATACTTAAAGGAAATTCAGAATGTAAGAAAGCAAAGCCATCTAGATATTATTTTCAATATACCCTCCTGATCTTTAAAAATCTGTAACAGGGGGCCGGGAGCGATAGCCCAGCGGGTAGGGCGTTTGCCTTGCAGCGGCCGGCCCGTGCCGGCTGGGGTTCGATCCCGGCATCCCATATGGTCCTCCAAGCACCGCCAGGAGTCATTCCTGAGTGCAGAGCCAGGAGAAACCCTGAGCATTGCCGGGTGTGACCCAAAAAGCAAAAAAAAAAAAAAAAAAAAAATCTGTAACAAATAGGAATACACGCATTCTCAATTTATAAAACTGGAGTCTTGAAATTTTCCCAGTTTACCATTCTTATTTGCTGTTATATCTGAAGACAGTCCAATAAGCTGAGCCCCCTTGAAGCATGTTAGCTGAACTAAGTGATGCCACATGAACCTCTGAGCAAGGGCTCTTTGCTGACCAAGTGGGATGCTCAACCATGGAACGGCACTCCTTTGCTGCTGTGTAAAGAACTGCCCCTTTATTTCAGGACAGACTGACAAAGGAAAGAGAGGTGCCTGGCAGGTCAGCAGGTAGCCCTGAGGGCTGTATAATACACATATTCTCTTCCCAATGCATTTACATCAGTGTCTTGCGTCCCTCCTGTTCTCCTGCCAAACGGGACTCAAATAATGAGTAGAGATTTTTCAATACAGACAGAGCTAAATAACAAAAACATGGAGACTGGGATGTGTCTCAAGATGTGGAGGGCACATTTCCCGTGTGCAAGGCTCTGGGCTCAATCCCTGAGCACCCTGGAATCCCTCACAAACACACTACCTGGCCTGTGCCTGGTGACCCTTCACGTGCCACCAGGTCAGAGGGCCCCTCCAATGAAATGAAACAGAAAATATAACAAAAATATGACTGAGGTTGGGTGTTTTTCTTAAAATTTTTAAGTGATTGAGGTTCTGTGATTTATAATACTGTAAATGATGGTTTCCTCTGTGGGTTTGGTTACTTTTTATCATATATTTTTTCTAGCATGACCAGGATGTCATAATAGGTAGTATTCCTGTCTTTTGAATGTGACTCAAAATCGTAAGTTAAATTCCATGTTAAAATAATTTTTGTGTCTCTCATGCTTTAAACAAATTACATCCTTCTCTGGATATGGCATTATCCTCCCCCAAACCCAATAAAAAGAAACTAAATTAATGTGTGAATAATTACATACTGGGAAACACAGAGAATCTAATAATAATCATATCTTCAGTACACTCTGAATAATAACTGAACTACCAAAATTTCTAACTCAGAGCAAAAACTAGTGTTGTTAATAATTACGGCCAATGAAAAGAAAATTCTAGAGTGAATATCCCTTTATTCCAAATTGTATTTGTGAGTTCTTATGTCTTACTTATAAGACATTATAAGCAGTAACTGAAGCTAAACATGTTGCTAATATTTTGTAGCTAACAGTCCTGGAAATACAGGACCTTGACATGATGCTCTGGTGTGGTTAATGCTAGAAAAAACAATGCTCAAAATTGTCAGTTCTATTTTTACTGGCATTTTATTGCTCCAGGATGGTTGTAAATATCAATGCTGCTTTTACCCTAGGAAGTAGATCATACACTTATTAGAATTCTTTAACTGGCTTTAGAGGCAAAAGATGGTTCATAAATTATTCACCGGCATATTAAGATAAACTGTAGTGAAACCTCCAACCTGTTTTTCTTCACTGTCAGGAAACTTGTCCATGCAGACAGCACAGAGAGAGAGTCATGAGAAATGAGTACTAATTCATTTCAAATCAGTGTTCCTGGGTCCCCCAAAACTTTGTAGAGCAGCCTGCTTCCCTTTTGTTTTTAAATTTTTATTGAATCACCATGAGATACACAGTTGCAAAGTTGTTCATGATTGGGTTTCAGTCATACTAAGTTCCATCACCCATCCCTTCACCAGTATACAATATATTTCCCTACCAACAATGTCCCCAGTTTCCCTCCTGCACGTTCCCCCAAGCCTGCCTGTATGGCAGGTAGTTTTCTGTCTCTCTGTTTGTCTGCCTGTTCTCTCTCTCTCTCTCTCTTTGTCTCTCTGTGTCTGTGTCTGTGTCTGTCTGTCTGTCTGTCTGTCTGTCTGTATCTCAAGCTTGCTTTCTTACAAATACATCAAACCTCTCTGAATCTTTCCCAGGTGATTTTTTTTTTGCTTTTTTGGGTCACACCTGGCGACGCCAGAGGTTACTCCTGGCTCTGCACTCAGGAATTACTCCTGGCGGTGCTTGGGGGACCATATGGGATGCCGGGGATCGAACCCGGGCCGCACAGGCCCGCCGCATGCAAGGCAAACACCCTACCCGCTGGGCTATCGCTCCGCCCTCCCAGGTGATTTTTTTTTAAAAGTTTTATTTTACTCTGTTAGTTTTTGGGTCACATCCAGGAATACCCAGGGTTACTCCTAGCTCTGTGCTCAGGGACCACACCTGGGGTGCTCAGGGGGCCATAGAGAGTGCCAGGATCAAGTCCAGGGATCCACATTGTTTGTAAGGTAAGGTAAGAGCTCTAGCCACTGTCTCTGGCCCTCCAGATGAATTTTAAAAATGTTTCCATCTGGCTTTCCATTTGCTGCATGGTCTAAATCTATACCTTTAAGTAAAGCATAGCAGTCTACTAACTAGAACTCTGAATCCTCCTTTAAAAATAAATCCTAAATACTACAATGAGGAGAAATGATAAATGGGCCACATTCGTTTCTATCACACTCGTCTTCCTTCCCTCATACAGTTTTTATGCAATCACATCAAAATGTTGTAACTGTGGAGTCAAACAATGTGCATTAATCTCAATTTCTCTTTGCCGCTTCCATATCTTTTTGTCATTTCCCCTGTCATTCCTATTATGGCATAGTCATAGAGTTAATGTAATTCTAACTGGGATAGTTTACTAATTTTTCTTTTTACTCTGTAGCAAGTAGATAAGGAAAAGTGAAAAGATATGATCAAAAAGAAAGAAATATATAAAAGAGGTGAGAATTCCATCTTATTCATTATTGTGTTAGGTTCAAAGGAAAAATACATATAGATGTATTAGATAAATACATATACACATAAGACATTATCTTACTTAAAAATGAATATAAGTAAGACACTACCCTTCTATAAATACGGAAGACACTACCCCTTATCTTAAACTGGTTGGAAATGCTCTTGTAATATCTTTCCTTGTTCCCAGCTGGTTCCTGGCTATGCTGAGTCCATTCAATGGTGTCAAGGGTGTCACCATTCAGTAAGAATGGTTTAACACGACCAAAGTGCCCAAGAACTGATGACTGGACAAACAAACTGTGGTACATCTACACAATTGAATACTATGCAGTTGTAAGGAAAATGAAGTTATGAAATTTGCCTATAAATGAATGGGCATGGAGAGGGATCATGTTGAGTAAAATTAGCCAGAAGGAAAAGACAGATATATAATGACAGCATTTATTTGCTTGACATAGATATATAAACCTATTATGATACCAATATCCAAGTTCAGGGGAAGCATGGATCAGGAGGTTTTATCAAAGGTGAAAATTACATAAACATGTGGGGAGTCAGAGGTTAGGTATGACAGAGAAGGGGAACAGAGTGCTAATAATTGTCGAAAGTGCTAATAACAACCTAAAACTGAGCATTAAATACAGGCAGTAAGATAAAAATGATGGCCTCTAAATGCATCACTTGTATTACTTGTCTTCCTGTTGCTCATCAATTTGCTAGAGTGGGCACCAGTAACATCTCCATACATCCTGTGGCATGCTAGAGTAGCCCAAGGGCATCTGCTCACCCCAGGAACATGAAGAGCCTGAAACCATTCCTTCAGGTCATGGGAATGAGGTCTATAATTGTTACTGGGTTTTGGCATATCAAATACAACACGGGTAGCTTGCCAGGCTCTGCCGTGTGGGTGGGATACTCTTATAGTAACCTCTCATCTCGTGCATTTATTGATGAACCACACAGCCGCAAAGGACAGGGAAAGATCAGCTCTTCTGCTGGGTGGAGCTCTGACGAGCTGTGGAGTCCAGATGTTGAAAATGGTGGCCCTCATGGTGTGGAGGTTCCTCTGGCTTATATATTGCAATCCACAATGTGTAAGAGAAGGAAAAGAGCTGAGATAGAAAGAGAAAGAGATAATAAACCGCCATAGAAGCAGGCTAGAGGAGGAGGGAGGGAATCAGGAATCTGAGACATTAGTGGGAAATGGGCACTGGTGGAGGGAGGTGTGCTGGCACTGTAAGACATAACCCAAATATGAAAATCTTTGCAATTGTATATTTCACGGTGGTATAATAAAAATATTAAATAAAAAATGGTTTAACAATGGTGTCAAACCATTCAGTAAGAATAGCAGTCTTTAGCCTAAAGGCCACTAGTTATTAAAGCCAATTTACACATACTTTTTGCCCCTACCCTAACTCAGCCAGATACTATGGCTGTCCTACAAACAGGAAAGCTCTGTAATTGCTGTCCTTGATGAGAGACAGCAATTACATGGCTCCTTCCAAGTTCACATCCTTTGAGTTGATTGTAGTATTAATAGCATGTTGCTCACTAAAACTTTGAATTCCTTCAGCTACATGCTCCACCGTGCCCTCAGGCCCACACCTTAGCAAACTCCTTAAACCCCCTGATCTTAGGTGAGCTCAACCCAGACTGGGGATGTGAGAAGGAGGTCTATCTTCTGGGTTCCTAGATCTCTTTCTGCTCAGCTCCCTACCCAGAGGTTGATTTTAATCTCTTAACCAAAGGCAAGGAATTACATCCCAGACTTTGCAGAATTCCTCTCCTTAAGCCTGGCCTCCCCAGTGGGTAACAGATAAAAAAAAAATCTGTAGAGCTTTTCTTCTTCAATTACCCTCAAAGGACAGCACCCACACTAGCAGCTGGCCTTGCTACAGCCTGGCCTGCTCTGAGGAAGTCGGTGTCTCCAAGAAACGTCTATCTTCAGACATACAAAAGCAAAGCAGTTTCTTATGAACATCTTTGTAATTGTGTATCTCACGGTGGTATAATAAAATATTTTTAAAAGTAATGTAAAACAGGGTGCCTAAAATGAAAATAAATTTGTTAAAGAAAAAAAGAAAAGAAAGAAAAGCAGTTTGCCTGGTAGCTGTAACCCTCTTCTCTGTAACCCTTATTTCCAAAGCTCATAGTGCTAACAAAGAGCTCAGAACTAATTAGGGGAGAAGGAAAATACTGGAAGACACATGGAAATGAGGTACAGGAGGACACAAAGAAATATAAATTATGGCATTTTCAATGCATCAGATAATACTCAGGTGAAATTTCAGGCACTGACACAGACAGGAATTTAAAGGCTGAGCTAAAGAAGTAATTTAAGTGAATGAGAGTCACTCAGCACACTTTACTCACAGTATCGGAAATAAATCTCAGGATTAAAATTATTCTTTATTCATCAGAGTTTTAAGCTTGAGAATGGCTCGGAATTTACTTATTATATAATCCTACCAGATTTATTTATTCTCAGACTAAACACTAACCTAAAAATTGGCTTATGAATATAAATATTTCCTGGTATAATGTAAATATATAGATCTATTAGTAAAATAATCAGTAAACAATGAGAAAATAATTCCAATTTCTTGAACAAATACTGCTTTAGTTTTAAGACAGAGAAGAAGTAGGAATTATAAATATAACGCTCACATATACATATATTATTCTATTTTGGACATATATTATTCTACTTTACATATAATATATATGTATATTATATTACATAATATAATATACATATATATTATTCTACTTTATTTTCTATTAAATTAGTAGAAATTTAATATTTCTACTATTCCAAAGTAGAATAATATATATGTATATATGTGAACGTTATATACATGATTTAAAAATACAGATTGTTTAAAATAAACAATCATTTAAAATACAGATGATTTTAAACCACTTCTGGTATACTTAATTGTAGGACTAAGCTTTATGTTTTGAATGTGATGATGTTTCATATTATACAATACAATAAAAACAGTGTTTAATCCAGTCACTGTCATTGGACACCTAGTTTGATTCTGTATCTTAGCTATTACACTGAGTGCAGCAACGGATAGTATGTTATGTTCTTTTGAGAGAGTTTTTTTTTTTTTTTTTTTCTTTGGGTCATACCCGGCAATGGTCAGGGGTTTCTCCTGGCTCTGCACTCAGGAATTACTCCCGGCGGTGCTCAGGGAACCATATGCGATGCCAGGGATCAAACCCGAGCCGGCATGGGCCGGCGGGGCCGCATGCAAGGCAAATGCCCTACCCGCTGGGCTATCGCTCCGGCCCCGAGAGAGAGAGTATTTTTATGTCCTGGTGACAGATGCCCAAGTGGGACTGCCGGGTCATATGGCAGTTCAATTGTAAGTTTACTGGAGAATTTCGCAGGGTAGAGGGAAGAAGTTGACACTGGTGAAGGGACTGGTGTTGAATTACTGTAGGCTTGAAACCTAACTATCAGTGACTTTGTAAATCAGGGATCTTTAATTAAAAATAAAACAATTAAACAAATTTTTTTCTTGTTTTTTTTTCTTTTTGGGTCACACCCGGCAATGCTCATGGGTTACTCCTGGCTCCTCACTCAGGAATTACTCCTGGTGGTGCTCAGGGGACCATATGGGATGCCAGGGATTGAACCAGGTTGGCTGCATGAAAGGCAAACGCCCTACCTGCTGTACTATCGCTCCAGCCCCCAGCAAACAATTAAAATTTTTTAAAAAAGAAAACAGTTCTTAAGAAAATAGGAGTCATCTCTTCATTCAGCATATAAATTCCAAATTCCAAACAAAACCTCCTAGTTTGATCAATTTCTGCACCAACAGCATGAAGCACACTGAAGACACTCATTAAAAAGTGAAAGAGTGAGAGAAAGAATGCAAAAAGAGTGAATGCATTCAGATCTGGGGCTGGAGCAACAGTATGGTGGGTAATGCGTTTGACGTGAGTTCAATCCCTGGTATCTCCATATGGTCCCCTGAAGCACCACCAGATGTAATTCCTGAGAACAGAGCCAGGAGCAACCCCTCAGCGTCACAGGATGTGACCGAAAAACAAAAAAAAAAAAAAAAAATCACTTGATCACTTGAATCCCCGTTATTCATCGATTTGCTCGAGCAGGCGCCAGTAACATTTCCATTGGACCCTATCACGTGCCAATGTAGCCCAATGGCATCTGGTTGATTCAGGAATATGAAGAGCCTCAAACCGTTCCTTCAGGGTCTTAACAAGGAAGTCTGACCATCTTGTAGGTGGGCGACCACGTGATTTTTGACATCCCGTGGGATCCAGTAGGTAACAGCTCTAGTCCAGCGGTTGTCTCCAAATCGCATTACATGTCCAGCCCATCTGATTTTTTGATGCCTTGGCAAACGAGACAGCGTCCCTGATTCTGGAATAGCGACGGAGGTCAGAACTCCGGATTCCTTCACTCACCTGAGTGAGACGTGATATTCCAAGCATAGCTCTTTTCGATGCCTCTCTGGGAGACCCGAATAGCATTCTCATCCTGCTTTCGTAGGGCCCAGGTCTCTGAGGCGTATGTTAATGCAGGGAGAACGGTGGAGTCGAAAAGATGTGCCCGGAGCCGGAGGTTCTTTGTCCTTTTAGCTATTTCTTCGATGCCTTTGAAGGCATTCCATGCCGCTCTCTTCCTCCTGCACAGCTCAGGTTTTAAGTCGTTCATCATGTTGACTTCTCGACCTAGGTACACATAACTGCTGCATTCAGAGATGTTTGTTCCATTGAGAGTGAATGGGGCCTCAGGAACTAGTTCATTTCTCATGAACATAGTTTTCTTCAGATTCAGCTGTAGACCTACCTTTCCACATTCTCGGTCAAAGTCAGCCAGCATTTGTGCCGCTTGGCTAATGTTTGGTGTTATTAGAACGATGACATCAGCGAAGCGGAGGTGGTGTAGTTGCCAACCATCTATCTTCACTCCCATTCCTTCCCATTCTAATTGTCTCATGATGTTCTCGAGGGTGGCACTGAAGAGTTTTGGTGAGATGGTATCACCCTGTCGAACCCCTCTTTTGACATCAATGATCACTTCTTTTGTAGAATGGTGAGATCCTGGTGGTGAATCCGTAATACAGCTCACGAAGGATCTTGATGTATTGGGTTTGAACACCCTGTTTGACTAGGGCTTCGATGACAGCTTCAGTCTCCACAGAATCAAAGGCTTTCTGTAAATCAATGAACGTGAGACAGAGCGGCATCTTGTACTCCCTACAAACCTCAATGAGCTTGGTTACTGTGTGGATATGGTCGATTGTGCTGAATCCTTTCCGGAAGCCTGCTTGCTCGCATGGTTGTCCTTCATCTAGTGTTCTGCTAATCCTGTTCAGGATGACTCGTGTAAACAGCTTGTAGATGACAGACAACAGGCAGATGGGGCGATAGTTGCCAATGTTGTGAATATCTCCCTTCTTGAACTGTAGAACTGTCCTGCTGGTTTTCCATTGGGAGGGCACCTTGCATTCGGACAGGTAGCGTGTGAAGAGCCAAGCTAGTGTATTGATGAGTACCAACGGCAGATTCTTCAGGTGTTCGGGTCTGACTTTGTCTGGGCCTGGTGCTGTTCCCTTCTTTACCGACGAGATGGCATGTCGGATTTCAGAAGGGGAGAACGTTGGGAATGACATATCCATCCTGTGGAATTTGGTATGTGGGCAGGTGGATGTGGCTATCAAAAGAGATTTGAGTAGAAGTCCTGGATAATCTTCTCCATTGCCTTTCTGGAAGATGTGATAGATCCATCAGGGCGCCGGAGGGCAGTCATCTTGGTCTTATAGTTGGCGAAGGACAGGCGGGCAGTGCGAATACTTTTCCCGGCTTCTGCTGCATCTTCCAGTATTTCTGCTCTTCTGTCTTTGAGGTCTGCTTTTATCGCTTCTCTGCACTGTTTAGCAAGCTTGGATGTTAGCATTTGGTCTCCTGAGGCTCGCGCCTTGCCACGTTGGCGAATGAGCTCAAGAGTTTCTGAAGACAAGTGTCCTTTTTGTGTCTTTCTCTCTCTCGGCATTCTTCGCACAATCATGGAGGTGCTGAACCAGTCGGTTGTATTCTTCATCGATGTCATCAATGATGGTATCTTCCCATGTTGCTGCAATGGTGCCAAAGAGTTCCCAGTTGGTGGTCGTTCTGGGAGTTCTCTTCTTAAACTTTTGCAGCTTTTTCTCCCCATTGCGGGAAGTAGAATTTTGCACGAAGGAGACGGTGGTGATCCTGTCTGGAATTTGGGGACGACAGCAACATTGGTCAGGCAAAACCGTCGATTGAAGATGATGTGTTCAATTTCATTGTGGAACTGTCCGCCAGGAGATTCCCATGTCCAACGTTTCGCTTCAGCCTTCTGAAACTGTGAGTTCCCATGAATAGTCTTGGTGGACATGATGAACTCCAGATAGTCTCTCACCCTGTTCGTTCCATTCTAGGCCATGGGTCCCGATGTGGAGTTCTTCAGCCGATCTTCTCGGTCCCTATCTTGGCATTAAAATCACCGACTATGATCTTGTAGAAGGTGTGATCTTTTTTATAGAACTCCTCCAATTCCATGTAGAATTTCTCAATTTCATCTTCTTTGTATGTGGATGTTGGTGCATAGACAATGAAGATAGAAATTGCTGGCAGTGGGCCACATCTCCTCAAGTGTAATCGTCCAACTCGGTTTGTTAGGCATTCAAATGAATCAATGTTGACAGCCATGTTCGTGTTGACAAGGACACCAACGCCACCGACGCCTCTTTCATCACATGTTCCGAGGAACAATTCTTCTCCAGTGTCAAATATAGCATGATGCAACTGGTGCCTCCCTCATCTCAGTCAGACCAATGATGTCGTACTTGATCTTTTGCGCTTGCACCATCAGATCCTCAATATATGCTTCCGATGCCAGTCGCACGTGCATTGAAAGTACAGACAGTCATTTTAGTCCTTCTTCGTTTTGGCAGCCTAGGACAGCCGTTGAAATTTTATCAGGCACTGCTTGTTTGCCTTTCTTACTGCTGCCGTATTAAGGGCTCTTTCGGGGTCAGGAAAATAAACATTTTTGTTACTGGATTTGGCATATCGAACACGCATCGGACAGCTTGCCAGGCTCTGCCATGCGGGCGCTATATTCTCATTACTTTGTGGGGCTCTCTCAGAGGGTGGGTAGAATATTTATTGTAATTTGGAGGTAAATCTGCGCCGCTGTGTGGCCGCGCCCAATGGGGAAAGCTGGTTTCTGCTCTTCCGGTGTACCTGTGTCTTAGGCTCAATCATTCCTGGGCTTGAAATACTCTCCTCTGAAGGGCGGGTCTCTGCAGGGGGGAGCATTCATATCTGAATAAGATTAACGAGGACTGAAGCACAGAAAGCAGGGTCACACAGACTTACTAGCACTGGTCTTGATGATTACTCATAGTTCACTCCTTATACCCTCAAACAGCTTCCTCCAACCTTCAAATAGCAAAACTGACAATGCCAGGCAATTCGTAGATCTAGTCTGCACAACTGTTATATTAGACATGAATGACTTTATTTTTTGGTGGGGGGGCGTGTGTTGGAGTCAGAGCCAGTTGGTGCTCAGGGATAACATTTTTTTGGTCATTTTTTATTGATGTACCATAATTTACAAAGCAATTCATAGCACAGCAACTTTACAATTATTCATGATCAAATTCCATGCGAACAATGTTCCAATATCAACCCTGTCAGAGTCAGGAGTCACTCCTGCCTGGGCTCCGGGATCATATGGGGTGCCAGGGACCAAACTTGGGTCGGCCACATGCGAGGCAAGAGCCCAAACTGCCTGGACTATCAGTGCGGCTCCCAGAAATAACTTCTGACTCTGCACTCAGAAATAACACCTGGCGGTATCAGGGGACCATATGGGATGCTAGTGATCAAAACCCGGCTGGCTGTGTGGAAGGAAAGTGCCTTAGTCGCTGTACTCTTCTGGCCCCAAGTACTGCCCATTTTAAAGATCAGAAGGGTGAGATTCTTTTTTTTTAATATTTTATTATACTACTGTGAGATATACAATTACAAAGATGTTCATAAGATGTTCGTATTTGGGTTTCAGTCATACAGTGTTCCAGCACCCATCCCACCACCAGTGCCCATTTCCCACCACCAATGTCCCCGAATCCCTCCCTACTCCCCTAGTCTGCCTCTATGGCAGGTTCTTTATTTCTTTCTCTTTCTCTCTATCCCTTTCTCTTTTCCTTCCCTTCCACATTGTGGATTACAATACATACATTAAGCGGTTGTCATGTGTATCTTTTTGAGAAGGCTGAGATTCTGAGAAGTGACAATCCCTGGTCACTGAATGTGTTTAAGCTGGTTTCAAATGGAGGCTTTTGAAACACCAAGGTGCTCCTCTTCTACTCAGGTTTCAATAAGAGTGAGAGGATATGAGACCCTCTTGTGCATAATTCAACCAGTTACCTGCACATCACTTAGTTAACCGTTTGTTTATTTATTTGTTTGTTTGGCCACTCCCAGCAATGTTCAGGGCTTACTTCTAGCTCTGCACTCAGGAATCCTGGCAGTGCTAAGAGGATGATGATATGGGATGCAGGGGATTAAACCTGGATAGGCTGAATGCACGGCAAGCACCTTGCCCACTGTATTATTGCTTCAGTCCATACTTTTAATATGTCTTATGCATATGCCTTTTCATCGTTCAGAAAAATAACTATAAAAGAAAAATTGAAAAAATATCAATCATCAAGAAACTCATCAAGAAACATATAAATTTAATATACACACAGTTTTCAAGTCAAGCAATTTTTGGCTTCTATTCCTGGCATTGTGGTAATACACATTCATCTTCCAACTCAGAAATTCTTAGTTACAGACATTCCAGCAACTTTGAGCTCTAAAATGAGAACTCTGTTCCCTAAAATTAAGGGATATTTTTTGGCCCTCTGGCTCAGAACTAGAATGATCTGGGTCGAACTAAGCTCTGGACCAATATTTTCTATAGAGAAAATGTCTGTTAATGACTTCCTTATCCTCCATCTTTTGCTGCAATAAAATTGAGGCCTGTTTTATATATATGTATATAATGCATATGTATATACATGCTTTATATACATATATAAAATATAAATATACATCTTATATATAAATTTGCATATAATATGTGTTGGTTTCAAATGGAGGCCTTTCTATATATTATATATTTAATATATATTTCAATATATTATATGTAGGCAGGGTATATATATACACATATATGTAAAACTCCTCATAGAGGAACATCAAATGCCCAATGGCAACAGAAATTCAGAGCAAGAGAACTGGTCTTCAGTAGATAGTTTGGCCCTGGGTCAGGGGTTAAAAAGGATAATGTAGGGAAGGAAACATTAGGACAATGGAGGAAGGGAAATGTGCCTGCCATAGAGGTAGGCTGGGAGTTAGGATCAAAACTGGTGACCTTGGTGGAGGATAGTGGATCCTGGTGAAGGGATTGGTCTTAGAACAATACACTCTTGATAATCATAAATATCTCTGTGACTTCATAAAAAGGAAAAGTTGAGACTCTTATAAAAAAGAGTGAAGGCCAGAAAATGAGGTGTTATGGGTGGTTGTCTTGTTCTTGAAAGCTGGTCGCTAACTGTTGGACCTCCCCGACCTAGACTCAACACTTCCTACTTGGATTCTTGGAACAAAAGAGGAAAGTGGGTCTCCAGTGCTGGGACTTTTCAAGGATTCACATTAGGGTAACACCAACTGGTCTCCTTTCTCTACTAGTTACTCTTTCCCTCTTTCTTCTAGCTGAATTGTGGTTTCAGCAGCAATTGCAGTTGTGGCACTCCAAATTCCTCCTGAAGTTAAGACTGAAGTGAAAGTGATGTAGGTAGGCAGACAGGGGGCGCCACATGGCAATAAAATTCCTAAAGAAGAGAGGAGATCCAGAGCCACACCTGATTGAAAGCTGAAAGCAAGCTTGACAAGACCATTATCAACAATAAATCCTGGGGAAAGGGAAGGCCAAAAAGGAATGTGTGAAGCCCATAGGCCACTGACCCTTCTTAAAGGCTTTAGATAACTAACTCTCCCAAGAAGAAATAAATCAACCCCCAGGCCCAGGACCCAGCTCAAAGAAGACTCAAAAACATTCCAGCCAAAAGGGAATAAAAACCCATTTGAAAATCAGTTGGGGCTCTCCATCTTTGGAATAGCCTGCATTCTCCCTTGAGCATGTTACTATCTCTCTCTTTCTCCCCCCTCTCCTAAAACCTCCTTAATAAAATCTATTTTACTTCACTGCTCGGTCGACTGCTAAAAAATTCTTTTCTGCGAGGAAGACAAAAACCCTAAGGCAGCCCTGGGTAAGGCCTAGGACTGACTTTCCTTTCCTGCAAAGAGCAATTCCTTGCTCCAGCCTGAGTCCGTGGCTCCCGAGAAACCTCGGGTGGTGGGGATCAACTCCCGTGCCTAGAGATCAAGCGGGCATCAGGCGTGGCTTGACGGCCACCTCCTCAGGCCCACGCCGTTGGGGCTCATCGCAGACTTTATCAGCCCTAAGCCTGCCCAGCGGATCCCGGGTGGCAGAGGCGGCTGGGGAGAAAGCGACCATCTCTCTCCCCTTCCAGCCTCACATAAGTCACCCGTGGGGTCCACCTGCATCAAAAGTGAATCCAATCATTACATGAAGGAACTGTGTGTGAAGTCCCTCTGTTCCCTGGATAGCCTGTTACTACTCTTCATCTACCTATGTCCTTCACCTGCTTAGCCTCTTCCACAAGCACTCAAGGAAATTTGCCTGTGAAACAAATGTGGGAAACGCAGTCCTTGATTTCCACCCTGGACACAATGTTCTAAGATGTGTGTGTGTGTGGGTTTTTTTTTTTTTCAGGCTAGATTTCCTTCCAGAATTCAGCTTGTCCAGGTCGGCCAGATAAACATTCAGGATTCAAAGAGTCACTAGGGAAATGTTTGTATGCTTAGACTTGAATAGAGCAGAGGAAACTGCTGTAGAGAGATTGCAAAGTGCCATTCCATTTAGCATGACATTAAAAGCAGAGCAAAAAGAATGACACTACTCACCACGACCTTCCTGTCTGAGTCATGAACCCCTCTGCTTGAGGCAAGCATTGATCTACAAAGGAAGATCCAGTGTATAACTTGCTTGCTCAGAAATGCAACTGCAACCAGCACTTGACTAATGTGGGCCATGTAAGCGCCCATTCAATCCAAGGACTGTCTCTTTCTTCCCTCATTAGCAAACTAATTTGGCTAAACCACCACCTGGTGGCCCAGAATACTCAATTCTTTGAAGCTGTAACTCTGCCAAAGGAAATACACACAAGTGTATGTGGTGCAAGTGGCATTACAGGAATATAAAAGCCTGCTGGACAAGTTGGGCTGCAGGGACATTGCTCTTTATATAACACTGTTCCTGTGCAATATTACAAGGATTTCTTTTTATGTTTGTTTTAGGGGTCACATTCAGGGGTTCTGCTAGGCTCTGTATTCTGGGGTCTTTTCTTGTGATGAATGGGGACCAGGCAGTATCAAGCTCAAACCCAGACCTCCTGCAGGCAAAGCATATGTTCCACCCCACTGAGCCTCTCTCAAGCCCTGTAAAGATTTCTTAATACTCTGGTGGATGAGGAATGGAAAACAATTCAACCTGAAAATGTATCACAAATGATTAGAAAATTAGAGGATAAACAAACAATCTGATAGTTGTCCTTGCAGCTCTTGATGAACTTAGCCCCTCTAAGGAAAACAAATGATTGCTTTCTCAGTTGGGCTCATGACTTTTAGGACAGGGTATGAGGAATACAAAGTCATTCAGGACTGGGTTTCGGTCATGTTGCAAAAACCCAGTCCTGAATGACTTTGTATTCCTCATACCCTGTCCTAATGAGCCCAACTGAGAAAGCAATCATTTGTTTTCCTTAGAGGGCTAAGTTCATCAAGCGGCCGAAGGACAACTATCAGAAATACTAGAGCTGCTACTGGCTCTCACTGTGCCCAGCCGCTCATGAGGCACCCAGGGAGGGATGGCAGGTTCTAGCCCTGGACCGCCACCCCAGCAGAGCCTCACAACAAGCCAGACAACCCCCACTCCATGAGGACCTCCATTTTCCACATCTGGACTTCCCCTGGTCAGAACTCCACCCAGCAGACCAGCCTATCACAGCCCGGCTCATCGAGATCCACCCTGCTGCAGTATTTTTTAATCTGGCCCAGGTATGCTGATCCAGAGACAGACATGGGGCAGAGCTGCTACTGGCTCTCACTGTGCCCAGCCGCTCATGAGGTGCCTGGGAGGGATGGCAAGTTCTAGCCCTGGCCTGCCACCCCAGCAGAGCCTCACAACAAGCCAGACGACCCCACTCCATGAGGACCTCCATTTTCCACATCTGGACTTCCCCCTCGTCAGAACTCCACCCAGCAGACCAGCCTATCACAGCCCGGCTTACGCGGCCACAGAGTGGCCGCGCATTTCATCAATAAATGCTGGATTTTGAGATGACTACAAGAGTATGCTACCTTCATGGCAGAGCCTGGCAAGCTACCCATGTCATATTTGATATGCCAGATACCGGCAACAATTATAGATCTCATTCCCATGACCTGATGGAATGGTTTGAGGCTCTTTATGTTCCTGGAGCAAGCAGGTGCCCTTGGGCTCTACTTGCATGAGACAGGTCATATGGAGATGTTACTGGTGCCCGCTTGAGCAAATCAATGATGAACGGGAAGACAGACAGTGATGAGGAGTACATACTCAGTGAGAACTGAGCCTTCTTCTGGTGTGTAACCTCTTGGGAGAAAGGCTGGGGAGATCAGGAAAGATGGTGGGTGCAGGAGAGAAACAGTGTAAACAGACTCATGCAACAGGCTGAGTGCAACTTGTGTCTGTCTCACTTCTTTTCGGGGAGGGGGAGTGAGGAGTACACCTGTGATAGTCGGGGGTCATTCCTGGCTCTGCACTTAAGAATTAGTCCTGGTGGTACTCAGGGGACCATACCGGATGCCAGAGATCGAACCCAGGTCAGCCATGAGCAGTCAATGCCCCATCTGTTGTATTATTGCTCCAGCCCCTTGTCTCACTTCTAAGCTCCAAAGACACTGACTTGCTGATGTTCCCTGGGTCAGCAACTCAGACTGGAAGAGCAAGTCTGGTCCCACTGAATCCTAGGGATAGTATCAGTGAGACAATAGGCAGACTGTTGGGGCAGAAATGCAAGCTACCTGGAATCAGAGAATTAACTAGTTCATACTTTGCTGGACCAAGAGTCCCGATCCCTCCTTTTGTTCCCCTTCCTGGAATCATGCATGCTCTCTCTATTCAATCCACCCATACTGTGGATTGAAAGATGGACTGCTGCTTACTATTCTTAATTTCTCTACTTCGCTTTGACCCTCTCGGAATACTGAATAAATGTGTAACAGGTAAAGCACCACCATGGATAAGGGTAGGAGCGGTGTCATTCAGAAAGAAAATCAGCATGCCCACCAATCAATTGAACTTTCATCAAATTTATCTATATTTAATGATACTTAATCATTTTATACTAACTCCCTCCACACAGAGCTTTTGCTGCTTTAGGACTTTTTGAATTCTATAAACAACATGTAGGCAATGTTTTTGAGTTGATTATGCTGCTACAGATTTTACTGATAGCAACTGAAGGACCAAAAAAACTATTTCTGTAAACTGCCTAAGAATGGAAGCCTTCATCAATACCTTAAAAAGCAAAAACCAAAATACAATGAATTCCCATGCAGAATACCCAGAATGCAAACATGAGGAGCTTGGTAAATCCTCTCTCCTAAAAGCAATGCTAGAATGTAGGAGGAAAAGGTCAAAAACGACCCTGTCAGGACATTAGACACTGACATGAGGCTTACGTGCACATTAAGAAACTTCCAAGTCAATGAAACTATTGATTTTGGGGAAGGGAGTGCCCGGTGTGTATTAGCTCTGAGGGCTCCTATCACACGCCTCCCAGAGTGGTGGTTCTACCAGGTGAGGTGGACTGTACCATCCGATAGTTATGCTGCTAAACAAAGTGGATTTGATTGGGAACAGAAAAGAGAACAAGCCCATGCTCCTTCCTGGACATTCACAAACAGCAGCAATTCCAGAGGCCAAAACGTGAGGAAAGGCATGAGATCCTGATCCTATTTGGGTCAAGCAACAGACAAATAGAAATTTTACCCAAAGGGGTAAAGTCTGGGGACTGCGTGGCAGGTCATCATCCCAGTGGCGCTGACCAGGTCCTAGATCCCCTGGCAGCCTGGAAGCTGCACACGTACATAACTGTGTACACACACAACTGGGGTGATAAGGACCTGGACCCTTTCAATCTCAGCCTTTCAACAATTCAATATTAAGGAAACCTACCCTTTCAGAAATGAAGGCAGAAGAACAAGAGAATCCATTCCACACTTCTCCCTCTGACATATTTAGTCAGGAAAAAAAAAGAAGCAGAAAACACTGTTTCCTGGGAAAGTTATTCTTCCTGTCTATGAAGTCTGGAGTTACCCCGACCGATTCAAAAGCTAAACAAAGATATCATAATCAAAGAAGACTGCTGACCACAATTCATCACACACTGTTTCAGGAATATGGACACAATGATTTTGAATAGACATAGCTAACCAAATCTAACAACACAGCAAAAGGATTATACTACGTGACAAGAAGAATGCAAAACACTTGAAAATCAATTAAAATCATCACATACACCAAGGTTAGAAGTGTGAGAGGAGACCTGAGATAATGGTGGAGGGAGCAGGCTTTCTGGTGGACAGGGTGTGGCGCTGGAGTGTTGCATGTGCACAAAACATTATTAAGAATAGTGTTTTGTTGAAGTCATGGTGCTTCAACAAAAAATTAAAAAATAATGCACCATACTAGTGGGGGGAAGGACTAAGAAAAAAATTTCACAAAAAAAGATGACATAGCTTCATGATTTTCAAAAAAAAATCTTCAAAGTAGGATTGGAGAATTTTCTCATTGTAGCATTGTTCACAACAGTTAGAATGGAAAGAATGGAAAGAAGCACTGAATGACCAGATAAACAAAGCAAGCTATAGAATACTCCTCCCCAAGGAAAGGGAAGAAATTACCTATGAATGCTACAGCGGGGTTGACTGGAGAAAACAATAAAATGAGTGAAAGAGGTCAAATGCAACAGACTGCATACTTTAGGGTTCTATACATAGATGGCTCTATGTAGATGTG
Source organism: Cryptotis parvus (assembly GCA_021461705.1). Taxonomy (NCBI): domain Eukaryota; kingdom Metazoa; phylum Chordata; class Mammalia; order Eulipotyphla; family Soricidae; genus Cryptotis; species Cryptotis parvus. Next base: position 24,137 of record JAJIBD010005787.1, read on the forward strand.
ATTATACATAGACGGCTCTATGTAGATGTGATTATACATAGATGGCTCTATGTAGATGTGATTATACATAGATGGCTCTATGTAGATGTGATTCTACATAGACGGCTCTATGTAGATGTGATTATACATAGATGGCTCTATGTAGATGCGATTATACATAGACGGCTCTATGTAGATGTCTAGAAAAGGCAAATTTATAGAAATATTAAGTAGAATAGTGTCTTTAAGACTAGTGAGGGAAAAGAAATTAAATTTAAATGGTCATAAAGGATCCTTGAGGGCTAATAAAAATACTCTAAAATGGATTGATTGTACTGTGACTAAACAAATCTAGAAATTTAATTAAAAAACTGTGGATTATACATTTAAAGCAGTTTAATTTAAAAAAAAATACTATGGTGACTGAAAAATAACAATATATTTAAAAAGATGTTGAAACCCACAATAGCCAGAATCTGGAAACAAACTGAATTTCCAGGAACAGACAACTGGCTAAAGAAACGGTTACATCTATACAATGGAATACTATGCAGCTGTTCGGAAAACGAAGACATGAAATTTGCTTATATATGGATGGACATGGAGAACATTATGATGAATGAAATGAGTCAGAAGGAGAGGGACAGATACAGAATGACTGCACTCATTTATGGGGTATAAAGAACATAATATGAAACCAAATATCCAAGGACAGTAGAAACAAGGGCCAGGAGGTTTGATCCCCAATTGGAAGCCTGCTTCAACTGCCTGAGGAAAGGACAGTTGGGATAGGGATGCGGAAGGGATGACTTATGACAAGGATAGTGGTAAATGATCACTATGTATAAGAACTGCATGCTGAAAAGGTAAAGGAACAAACAGATAACCTCTCAGTATATGTTTTGCAAACCATAATGCCCAACAGGAAAGAGAGAGAGAGAGAGAGAGAGGAGGAGAAGGAAGAGAGGGAGAAAGAAGGAAAGTGCCTGCTATAGAGACAGGCTGGGGCGGAGGGGATAGGAGGGTGGAGGAGGATAAAGGGAATATTGGTGGCAGGAACTGTGCACTGGTGAAAGGATGGGTGTTGGAACATTGTGAGACTGAAACCCTATCATGAACAGCCTTCTAACTGTATCATGCAGTGATTCAATAAAATAAATTGAAAAAGGCCGGATCTTCCTCAATCCGCCCAGGTATGCTGGTCCAGAGACTCTCAGACATGGGGCAGAGCGGTTCCTTGCTCTCCCTGTGCCCAGCCGTTCATGAGGCAGTCGGGAGGCATGGTGGGTTCCAGCCTTGGCCCACCACCCCGGCAGAACCTCACAACAAGCCAGACGACCCCCACCCACTCCATGGGCGCCGCCATTTTCCACATTGGACTTCCCTCTCATCAGAACTCCACCCAGCCGACCAGCCCATCACAGCCCGGATCATCGACACCCACCCTGGAGCAGTTTCTTCCTCAATCCGGCCCAGGTATGCTGGTCCAGAGACTCTCAGACATGGGGCAGAGCGGTTCCTTGCTCTCCCTGTGCCCAGCCGTTCATGAGGCAGTCGGGAGGCATGGTGGGTTCCAGCCTTGGCCCACCACCCCGGCAGAACCCTCACAACAAGCCAGACGCCCCCCCACCCACTCCATGGGCGCCGCCATTTTCCACATTGGACTTCCCTCTCATCAGAACTCCACCCAGCCGACCAGCCCATCACAGCCCGGATCATCGCACACCCACCCTGGAGCAGTTTCTTCCTCAATCCGGCCCAGGTATGCTGGTCCAGAGACCTCTCAGACATGGGGCGGAAGCGGTTCCTTGCTCTCCCTGTGCCCAGCCGTTCATGAGGCAGTCGGGGAGGCATGGTGGGTTCCAGCCTTGGCCCACCACCCGGCAGAACCTCACAACAAGCCAGACGACCCCCGCCCACTCCATGGGCGCCGCCATTTTCCACATTGGACTTCCCTCTCATCAGAACTCCACCCAGCCGACCAGCCCATCACAGCCCGGATCATCGACACCCACCCTGGAGCAGTTTCTTCCTCAATCCGGCCCAGGTATGCTGGTCCAGAGACTCTCAGACATGGGGCAGAGCGGTTCCTTGCTCTCCCTGTGCCCAGCCGTTCATGAGGCAGTCGGGAGGCATGGTGGGTTCCAGCCTTGGCCCCACCCCCGGCAGAACCTCACAACAAGCCAGAGCGACTCCCCCCACTCCATGGGCGCCGCCATTTTCCACATTGGACTTCCCTCTCTTCAGAACTCCACCCAGCCGACCAGCCCATCACAGCCCGGATCATCGACACCCACCCTGGAGCAGTTTCTTCCTCAATCCGGCCCAGGTATGCTGGTCCAGAGACTCTCAGACATGGGGCAGAGCGGTTCCTTGCTCTCCCTGTGCCCAGCCGTTCATGAGGCAGTCGGGAGGCATGGTGGGTTCCAGCCTTGGCCCACCACCCGGCAGAACCTCACAACAAGCCAGACGACCCCCGCCCACTCCATGGGCGCCGCCATTTTCCACATTGGACTTCCCTCTCATCAGAACTCCACCCAGCCGACCAGCCCATCACAGCCGGATCATCGACACCCACCCTGGAGCAGTTTCTTCCTCAATCCGGCCCAGGTATGCTGGTCCAGAGACTCTCAGACATGGGGCAGAGCGGTTCCTTGCTCTCCCTGTGCCCAGCCGTTCATGAGGCAGTCGGGAGGCATGGTGGGTTCCAGCCTTGGCCCACCACCCGGCAGAACCTCACAACAAGCCAGACGGCCCCCACCCACTCCATGGGCGCCGCCATTTTCCACATTGGACTTCCCTCTCTTCAGAACTCCACCCAGCCGACCAGCCCATCACAGCCCGGCTCGCGTCAGGCAGCGGCCGCAGTTCATCAATAAAGGCTTTATTTGGAGGTGTTTATAGAGTATGCCTCCCGCACGGCAAGCCTAGCAAGCTGCTCGTGTTGTATTTGATATGCCAAATGCCAGTAACAGTTATATTAGATCATTCTCATGACCTAATATAATGGTTTGAGCTCTTTATGTTCCTGTACCAAGCCGATGCCCTTGGCTCTACAGCATGTGACAGGACATATTGAGATATTACTGGTGCCCGCTCTAGCAAATAGATGATTAACGGGAAGATCGTGATCGTGATCGTGAAATTGAAAAAACAAAAGATGTTGAAAACCTCTTCTTAGACCATAAGCAACATGTTTGGTGCAGGCAGATGTATTCTAGATGTGTGCACTGTAGGACGGCAAACCATGCAATGGATCAAATCAGGTCCATCAGATGTTCCATAATTTCGTAGTGGTTTTCATGTGTGTTGGGGGGGAAGACTGAACCTAGTATAAGAGATAAAATTAGCTAAAAAGAATTTTAGGTGGCTCTATTGACTACAAGTTACCCTCCAGAGCTAAATCACAATTCAGGGTCCAAAGGAATTTGAGAATGAAATTTTGAATCCCAAAATAGTGTGTGATGACAGGCAAGGCACCGAAAGCTCTGGATCAAGTCAGTGGTATCTACTTTTCAAAAAGAAAGAACAGGAAAAAGGCCAATTCTATTCAAGCATGAAACCTTAAAACATGCCTGATAAAATCTACAAAGACAGTTAATAAAACAGGAGACTTATGAGCATGTAGGGAAAGGCTGATTCTCAAGAGTTAGGAATCTCTAACTAAAAATTGTGGCCTTTTATAGAGCAAAGATTATTCTGATACTGCTTCTATTTCAGCTCATACTATCTTGAGTGGGATACAGGATATTATTGTCCTAACATAGGTGAAGAAGTTGATGCCTTAAATATTAGATACATTAATCCCAACTCACACAGAACATGGTTGAACTTCCACTCAAAAATCAATTCACACCAAACTAACTTCATTTCAGATAGAACAAAGGGATCTGATAGAACAAGTCTGTCAATTCCAGCTGCTGATTTCTTATGTATTACACTAGGGTTTTAAAATACTGGTGATCAGGATCTCTACAAAGAAAACTACAAAACATTACTTCAGGAAATAAAAAAAACCTGAAGAAATAAAGACACATTCCTTGCTCATGGATTGGAAGGATTAACATTATCAAAATGGTAATACTCCCTAGAGCTTTATACAGATTCAATGCGGTCCCTATAAAGATACCCATGATGTTCTTCAAAAGAAATTGAACAAACACTCCTGAAATTTGTATGGAATAATAAACCCCCATGAATAGCTAAAGCAATCCTTGGGAAAAAGAAGATGGGAGGTATCACTTTCCCCAACCTCAAGCTCTACTACAGAGCAGTTGTAATTAAGACAGTGTGGTATTGGTATAGAGACAGATCCATAGACCTATGGAATAGAACTGAATATCCTGAAACACACTCTCAAATATACAACCACTTAATCTTCGATAAAGGAGCAAAAAAATATTAAGTGGAGCAAAGAAAGCCTCTTCAACAAATGGTGCTGGGAAAACTGGGCAGCTACGTGTAAAAAATGAATTTAGACCTCCTTTTAACGCCAGGCACAAAAGTCAGACCAAAATGGATTATAGATCTCAACATCAGACATGAATCTATAAGGTACATCGAAGAAAACATAGGAGAAGCGCTCTACGACATCGAAATGAAAAGTATCTTTAAAGGCGACACAACACTGACCAAGCAAATGGAAGCAAAGATAAACAAATGGGATTATATAAAATTGAAAAGCTTCTGCACCTGAAAAGAAACCGTGACCAAGATACAAAGACAATCCACAGAGTGGGAAAGGATATTCACCCAATACCCATCTGACAAGGGGTTAATATCCAGGATATATCAGGCACTGGTAGCCCTTCACAAGAAAAAAACAGCCAACCCCATCAAAAAATGGGGAGAAGAAATGAACAGAAGCTTCCAAAAAAGAAGAAATTCGAATGGCCAAAAGGCATATGAAAAAGTGCTCTTCATCTTTAATCATCAGGGAGATGCAAATCAAAACAACAATGAGGTACCATCTCACACCACAGAGACTGGTACACATCCAAAACAGCAAGAACAACCGGTGCTGGCATGGATGTGGGGGAGAAAAGGGACTCTGATCCACTGCTGGTAGGAGTGCCGACTGGTCCAGCCCTTTTGGAAAACAATATGGACATTCCTCCGAAAATGAGATATTGAGCTCCCATTTGATCCAGCAATAGCACTCCTGGGAATATACCCGAGACCGAAAAACACATAGCAGAAACACTATCTGTACTTCTTTATTCATCTCTGCGCTATTCACTATAGCTAGAATCTGGAAACAACCTAAATGCCCGAGAACAGAGGACTGGCTAAAGAAACTATGGTTCATCTACACTATGGAATACTATGCAGCTGTCAGAAAAGATGAAATTATGAAATTTACCTGCAAATGGATGGACATGGAGACTATCATGCTGAGTGAAATTAGTCAGAAGGAAAAGGACAGATATAGAATGACTGCATTCATTAATAGGATATAAATAGATAGCAGTGTTTTACTAAATGTGTGAAATGGTAATGGCAGATTAAAACTCACCATTGAATATACACAAAGAGACTTTAAGTTTTAAACTCTAAATATCTGCAGGGCTAGCCACAATGTGTAAAAAGAAGAGGGAGAGAGATGCAGAGACAGAGAGAGAGAGAGAGAGAAAGAGAGGAAACAGGGCTACCTGCTATTGAGGCAGCCTGAGGGTGGGTGGGAGGGGTGGGGGTACATTGGTGGTGGAAATGGGGCACTGGTGGAGGGATGGGTGCTGGAATACTGTATTACCAAGAACCAATTGTGAACACCTTTGTAATTGTATGTCTCACGGTGGTATAATAAAAAATTAAAAAAAAAATAAAATAAAATACTGGTGATCATACAACCCAATATATGTTTGTATCTATTCTTTACTCATATTTGCCTGACTTATTTAACATATAATTCATCTTTCATACTCTGCAGCTGAACACTGTAAAGTCTATATACTTTACCAACCTGGTTCTGCTGCTTTTGGCTTTGCTTGAATCACCTTCATCCTTTAAGTGATAAGTGATTTTAAAATATAAACTGCTTGTAGTAAGATATTTACCTGCATAAAGATGTCAATTCCTAAAATGAAAGAAGTAGGTTTCTGTCCAAAAGCATGTGTACCGGCTGTTTTTAGGTTCTCAGAACAACAGCAGCCAGAGACCCCATTCAAATGGGCCGCTCTGATGGTGCCAGTGCCACAAGGTCCTATGAACTTAGGTTGCAAATACCAGGTGAGAAATCCTTAGGGGAGACCAGGGGAGAACTTTCCTTGTTTCCGTTATGCTTAAAGGGTGCAGATTAATGAGGTTCTGTGCACTGCTATGATGGAGGGGCAGGGGATCTTTGACTTTAAGCTCTGTTAGATTTCCTACACAAAAAAGCAACTGCAGCTTTGTCTTTTGGCTCCTGCATCCCAAGAAAGAGCCAAATAGAATTTTCAAGTTTACAAATATCCACTAGTTAATGCTATACCTGGATGCCTCTCTGTCCAGCCTCCAGACCGCCTAAGCCTCGCCTAAGGTCACTCATTAGTTTATGCCAGTTCAAGAAACATTCCAGTTTTCCTTCTCTATTTCATTTTCCCCTACTACTAAGTGTTGCTTGGCCCACAGCTTAAAGTTACTTCCAAGAAGAAAAGTAACAAACTAGCTCATGAAGTTGCCATAAACCGAGTTCCTTATCGCAGTCTAGGGGTACCCCAGTCCTTCTGCGAATTGACTTTTTGCTCTTAGCATAAATATTTTGAGGGGTGTCCTATTATGGTGCTGAGGGGACCTGGGGGGGCACTCCCAGGATTTTTCATCCAATGGGCCACTTGAGGCTGCACTGCTAGGGATCTCGGGGTCACTTGGTGGTTTCTGGAGTCCCAGAGGCCAAGGAGTTTAGTGGGGGGACATGCAGGGCTGAGTCAAATCCGGGTCAGGTGCATTGCAGGCATCTCCACGGCCCAGCTCCTATCTGTTTTGGTTTCATTTTTATTCATTCCTTCCTCTGAATATCTCTAGATTTTAAAAAATTGTTTGCTTTTCCTAGCTTTTGAATCCCGGTTTAATTATTTTCATGCTTTCTTGTTTAATAATAAAATCACCGAAATGAGAGGAGTCTTCTTACAGGCCTGGCTACATGCCACAGAGCATTGCTAGGAACAATAAGTAGATAAGTGCATTTATTCAGGGGAGAACTTCTTTTGTTTATGCTTTTGTGATTAAGTTTTAGTTTTACTGCATCGTGAGCCAAGAAAATTGGCTTCACCATTTCAATTGAGATAACTTGAGCTTTTTTTTTTTAAGTTTAAAAAAGGCCCTGACTTTATATATAGTTAAATATTTATGTCTCATGAAATAGAGGGTTCAAGACCCTCTACAGATGCTAAACTCCACCTATTTCCATTGGGCCAGATCTGCAAGTCCAGAGATAAGCAGTCATCCGAGCTTTCACTTAGAAGCTTAGTATATGCTCCAAGGCCCCCTGCTCTGCTCAGCGCAGTCACATTTTCCTCCTGGGGAGTTTCTGGGAGGTCCAGGTTAACTACAGTGATCTCTCTCTTTCTCTCTCTCTCTCCCTCTCTCTCTCTCTCTCTCACACACACACACACACACCACACACTGGACTGGAAGGAGAAGCAGCAAAATGTACTCTTAAGACAAGTCCTGGAAATAATCTGTACAAGAAGTGAGTGCTGAGAGTAGGTAAAGGGATGACCATGTTGACCTTCAAGTACCTGTGCTGCAAACCAAAATGCTCAAAAGGAAAGAAAGAGCAAAAGCAAGAGTGAGAGCTGGAGTGAGAGTGAGAGTGAGCGAGCAAGCAAGAGTGAGAGAGAGAGAAGTGTCTGCCATAGGCAAGCTTTGGAGTGGAGTGGTGGGGGGGAAACTGAGGGACACTGGCGGTGGGAAATGCAAACCGGTGAAGGGATGGGTGTTGGAACATTTTATGACTGAAACCCAATTAGGAACAACCTTGTAACTGCGTATGTCACAGTGATTAAATTAAAAAAGAAGACAAGTTCTTGTTCTCAGGCCACTTTTCCTCTGGGGGGAGCATCCTTGGGCCTTTGGCCACATGTAGGTGGACTGGTGCAGGACTGACCACAGGAGATTGTGAACCCAAGTCTCAACCACTTGCTGCTCTCAGGAGCAACCAGATCTGCCTGGGAATGAACTGAGCTTAGGGAAACACCCCAAGTGCTGAGAGGTTTCTTCCAGAAATTTTGAGCTGCAAGGATGTTTTCTTGCAAAGAGTTGACTGGAGCTCTTCAGGTCTGCCCACAAACCTGGGCACTTAGAGCAGGGACAGGGGAAAGTCCAGCCTACAGTCCTCATAAAGCCGGGGGAAACCATGTGGTCCCGGTGCTAGAGGACTGGCATGGCATGCATGCTTCTCACTGGCTGCCCGCAGCCCATTTAGAGGATCAGTCACCAGCCTTAGAACATGGCTTCATTGAGATTTATACATCCTATCCATGTCTATACCACACATGGCCTCTTCTTGATCTGCTGAACAGCTGTGGGAGTGCTAATGTCTCCCTGCTGAGTGCCTGTCTATCCTTGGAGTAGTCACCTTATTAAAAGTATATTCCGAGGCTCTTCTGGTCACATATTATTTAGTTCTAAATACCTATAGGCTGTGCCTTTTGCAAATCAGAAAGCCTGCTGTGTCCACTGAGTGCTTCTTGGCTCGAACTCTAACTTGTCTATTTAAAAAATTATTCTATTTCTTTGGAGTTTGAGGGTCACACCTGAGTGGTGCTCAGGGGGCTCCTCCCTGGCCCTGTGCTCAGGGATCACTCTTGGCAGTGCTCAGGAGAACCTATGTAGTGCTGGGGATTTAACTGGGGTAGCCAGCTGTGTGCAACGCAAGTGCATCACCCACTATACTACTCTCCAGTCCTAACTTGTCTGATGGATAGTAACACCCTAGCCTTCCTTTTGTTTGGAGAAAGAGAAAGAGAGAGAGAGAGAGAGAGAGAAGAGAGGTTATTCTCTACTTCTGTGTACAGTCACAGCAGTGATAATATTGCTTTGAGGATAAGTATGTGATCTCCCAGTTTCTCTGGGTCAGGAGTCTAGATGTTTATGGAGGGGCTTTTTGATTCAAGGTCTCATAAAGCAAACTTTGGTCAGCTGCATCCTTACCTGGGGAAGTCAACTAACAAGGAAAGAGCCTCTCTCATGGTTCTTGAGGTCATGAGGCTTTCCGTGGGACTCTCTCCCAGAGACTGTCCGTGGGTCTCTCTCCCAGAGGTTGGAGGCAGGTCCTTGCCCTGTAGCCCTTCTATTGCAGCACTAGAGAACATTTCCCAGGGCACTTCTAATCTCCCTGATTTCTGCTTCTACTACTCACCACTGTGGATGCTTTGCTTTTATGCTCAGTTCTTAAAGACAATTTCCTTCCCAGTAAGTCATCTGTGTGTGCCACACGCTGAATCATGGGAGGATTAGAAAGGGTCTGGACAGGTGGAAATGTCAGAGGAAGTGAAGCCTCTTAAAACTGTGCCACCATAAATTTACATTTTTATTCTCCCCCCTCTGTTTAGCTGCTCTCTGGAATAGCATTGTCTTGGTTACATGTGACAGCCCTTTAAAAATTAATGGGTACATTTACTAGGATAGTAAGTTGGACCTTGGGTCATTACTTTTCTCTTTTTTAGATTTGGGGCCATATCCAGCAGTGTTCAGGGTTTACTCCTAGCTCTGCACTCAGATCACTCCTGGGCAGTGCTCAGGTGACCGTATGCTGTGCCCCGGCATACAGCTGGCAACAGATAAGAAAAACACCTTAACCCCTGTACTATTTCTCTGACCCATCTTGTGTCATTTTATTTGTGCTTATTTGTTGTTCTCTCTGGTGTGTCTCTGTCTCTGTCACTCTCTCTCTCTGTTTCTCTCTCAAGTTTTTTTGGTTATACTTGGTAGCGGCTCAGGGGTTACTCCTGGCTCTTCGCTCAGGAATTACTCCTGGCTGTGCTCGGAGGACCACATGGGATGCCTGGGATTGAACCTGGGTCTGCCACATGCAAGGCACGTGCCTTCCCTGCTATAACAATCCACTCTGGACCCACGTGCCACTCTCTTGAGCCTCATACCAGCGCCAATCTCATCTCCTCTAGTGGCCAAAGCTTCCTTTCATCTTTCACGTCTTAGTCAGAAATAATAGGTATTCTCTTGAATATTATTTTTTATAATTACCAATATATTTTTTAAAATCTTTTCACCTACTTTCTCTATCACCCTAAAGGATAAAACAGCACCTAAAATTACAACTGTGCAATTTCCTTCCACTCCATGTCCTCTACCTTGTGAAAGATCACTGTCTATCTAACAAGATTAGTAATGCTGTTTGTAGTTTATCGCCTTTATTTTATATATTAATTTTTTCAGTTTGAGGGTCATATCCAGCAGTGCTCAGCCTTACTCCTGACTCTGTGCTCAGGGTCACTCCCAGCATTACTATCTCCCCCCTCTTACCCTTCTGTTTATCTCCTTCCCCTTCCTCTTCTCTATGATTTTTAAATTTGTGTTCCTTTTCAAACTAAAATGTCAGTATTCCATTGTCCTTAACCATGTCTACTTTTCTCAGAGATCTTTATGTATAAGTATAGACTTTTCCCCATTCTTTTTATAACAACATAGCATGCCATTGTCCATGATAGGTCAGTCTGTATTTTCCCTATGACTGATGTGTATTTTTAGCAAAGCTAAAAGACCCAAACATTCATCATTTCATCTGTGTGAAGCATGTTTGTAAGGATCATTCTTAGAGATGGAACCACTAGATTATAATCATTTGAAATTTCGATAATGATGGTCACATTGCTCTCCATGGAGGAAATAACAATTTAGATCCCTCCTGGTACTAGACAAGCCGTATAAAGCATTATTTTAATAGCTCCATGCTATTTTCAAATTCCTATCTTCAGGTTTAGTTTATTTGTGCATTTGGTTGGCTGGTTTTGTGGGATTGTTTGGAATGGTACTATGAAAGTCCTAAGGGTCTGTGCTTATGCCCCAGACTAGCCTGGTTCTTTTCACCCATCTCTAAATAATGTAATTATTATTAAAATATGCAAAAATTCACAATCTCAAATATACTGAACTTAACCAGGCGCAGTGTTTGAGGGGATCTCTTCACAACCAATCCAAATGCTAAACTGCACTGTAATAACAGTGAAGAGCTGGTGAGCTCTTGGCCTAGGAATCAGTGGCTGCTGAGAACTGATTTAACAGGCATGGAGAGACTTAACTCCTTGCTAATAAAACAAATCCCACCTGGCGCTTTCTAGCATTGCCTAGATATTAAGTAGATGATTAAATACAAGAAAACTTAATTAAGAGATCATTCAAGGAGGATGCCCTAGTCTCACAAGGCAGTGGTCTTCTCTTGGGTTAGATCAGGGTGGGAGAGCAGTTATCAAACTTCACATAATAGGTAAAGACCTGGCAACAGGAAGGCGCAACATGCCCCCTGTTCCACCTGGCCAGCTAGCTAGCATCAGCTGAAAACCTCCCCTCAACATACAAAGGAAACCCACGTCTACCTCCACTCTGACAACCTCCCTCTCAAACAGTCACTTGATCACTTGACATCCCATTACTCATCGATTTGCTCGAGCGGGCGCCAGGAACATTTCCATTTGACCCTATCACGTGCCAGTGTAGCCCAATGGCATCTGGTTGCTTCAGGAATCGAAGAGCCTCAAACGGTTCATTCAGGGTCTTGACAAAGAAGTCTGACCATCTTGTAGGTGGGCAGCCATGTGATCTTTTGACATCCCGTGGGATCCAGTCGATAATGGCTCTAGTCCAGTGGTCGTCTCCAAATCGCATTACATGTCCAGCCCATTGATTTTCGATGCCTTGGCAAGCGAGACAGCGTCCCAAATTCTGGAACAGCGACGGAGGTTGGAACTCCGGATTCTTTCTTTCACTTGAGTGAGGCGTGATATTCCAAGCATAGCTCTTTCTTTTTTTTAAAGTATTTTATTATACCACCATGAGATATACAATTACAAAGATCACGATCACGATCTTCCCGTTAAACATCTATTTGCTAGAGCGGGCACCAGTAATATCTCCATATGTCCTGTCTCATGCTAGGAGAAGCGCCGAAAGGCATCCGCTTGCTCCAGGAACACAAAGAGCCTAAAACCATTATATTAGGTCACGGGAATAACCTAATATAAATGTTACTGGTATTTGGCATATCAAATACTACCACGAGCAGCTTGCCAGGCTTGCCGTGTGGGTTATTTTTATTAAAAGGTCATATTTGGGTTTGGGGCCGGGAGCGATAGCCCAGTGGGTAGGGGCGTTTACCTTGCACGCGGCCGGCCTGTGCCGGCCCGGGTTCGATCCCCCGGTGTCCCATATGGTCCCTTGAGCACCACCAGGAGTAATTCCTGAGTGCAGAGCCAGGAGTAACCCCTGAGCATTTGCGGGTGTGACCCTGAAAGAAGGCAGAAACCCCCTTTCCCAACCAGGGCAGGCCTACTCATGGAAAGTTACCAATTTAGGGCCTGAGTGTCCTTTCCATCTTGAAGTAACCTTTTTGTTATCTACAAAAGGCCCAGAACAAATTCCTGTTAGGAGGTTATTGGGCCCCGCCCAGAATCTACTATCTGGCCTGAATTGCCTGGATTGCATTCCTGCAAGTACGCATAGCCGTTGCTGACTCATGATCCCAGCGTGTATCTAGCCGCACCAAATATAGAAAGAAGTATTAAGAATGATCTGATTGGTGGGAAATGGTTACTTGGTACAAAGTGATTGGCTGCCCTGCTGCGCAGAACCTTGATGTAATATTTTAAATCTATTGGACCGGTTATGCGCGGGCTTTTCTGTAGCGGCGGGGAACTATCTCTTAAAAGATCCTCCCTGGAAGGGTCCGGGGCTCTTAGCCACTGACCGCTTAGGGGTCATGCTATGGGCCCCGAGTATACCTCGCTTATTAATAAAACCCTTGCTTTTTGCAGAGGACCCGGTCTCTCAGAGTTTTCCTTGGTAGGTGCGGCGTTCTGAGGCTCCCAGTCAGTCACCCCATAGGGTGGCCAACTCTTTCAACCCAAAAAAGGAAAAAAAAGGTCATATTTGGGTTTTGGTCATACAGTGTTCCAGCACCCATCCCTCCACCAGTGCCGATCTCCCACCACCAATGTCCCGGTTCCCTCCCTCCTCCCCAGCCTGCATCCAAGGCAGGTTCTTTATTTCTTTCCCTTTCTCTCTCTTTCTCTTTTCCTTCCCTTCCAGACTATGGATTACTGAACATACATTAAAGGGTTGTCATGTGTTTCTTTTTGCTGTATTTAAGGGCATAGCTCTTTCGATTCCTCTTTGGGAGACTCTCAAACAGTACTCTGGCAAAAATAACTAGAGACAAATGTGTTGTTTTGTTCCATTGCATTTCCTCACTGGATCAGACCACCATAGAACACTTTACTGATATTAAATAGCAGGGTTTGTGAAAATGTGGAAAGGGACTGGGAAGATGTTTTGCAGGCAGGAGACCAGATTCAATCCCTGACACTACATGGCTCCCAGAGCACCACAGGAAGGAGAACAAAAGAAAATATTACCATAAATTAGAGCAACAACGTCCCAAAGTTTAGAGGGTTGCAGCTTATCCAAGTCAGAGAAAAACTTTTCAAGAATTAAAACAGCTTCGTATCCCTAAACCTGATCTCCATCATGGGTGACTTAGGAAAGTTACAGAGCGTAAGAGTCAAGGCCACCAAAATGGAAAGACTACAAAGCTTTTGCAGAACAAATAAGAACCTGATTTGATTTCTAAAAACTATTTGTCTTTATGAAGTAAAATGACAGGGCCACACTGCAAGGGAAACCTGCCAATTCCTATTTCTATAAAATCACCAAACATGACAAATCAGGCCCAACTGATCAATGCTAACCCGGGGATCTGTAAAAACACCGGTTGGTTTTTCATCAGAGTTCCTAAAACATTCCCTGCCACCCCCACCCCCCCAGGAAATTGCAAGAGTTCATTGTTTCTTAGAAGATTAGTGGCATTCCTGTCTGCTTTCCAGGCCTGATACAAGAGGAAATCAAAGGAAACTCCAGGGTCTCTTTTGTTATTCTGACCTGCACTTAACTCACATTTCCGATTCTGAATGCACCAAGAGGTACTAAGTCCCCTGCTAACATTGTTATGCTGTTCATAAGTGGACCTCAGTTTTATTTGCTTAATCTGTGATACACAGAGTAAACAGAGTGTTCTTGCCAACAACTCTTGTCATAAAGAACTCAACACGGGGTGTGCTCACTTGGAGGCTGTCCATAGGTTTCAGGAGCCTCCAGCATGAAATGTTCCACTAGTGGGAAAACACTGGCACAGCCCACAGGAAACTAAGTGCGCTGTCTCAGGAGCGTGGAAAAGTTCTATTTCATGGATCTGACACATCATTACATTTTAGGGGGGACAAAAACCGGAAATGATGAAATTTCCTGATATATAAGAATGGTCTCTGCAGAATTCTTCATAGTATAGAAATAATGAGCAGCCCACATATCCAATAATCAAGGAAAGGATGAAGAAAGATGGAGGCATGACATGATGTGGTATGTTATGTCATATACGCTAGGACATACTACAATACAACACAGCGCAATAGAAAACAGCCACACCCAATGATGCTGGGCCCTGCTAATATATGAAATGAGGACGGCGCTGGGGAGATGGCATGGGGCTTTGCACATGTCCTGTTCATCTACATGGTTTGCATTTTGGTTCAGTCCCTAACATCGCATAGTCTATCCCCAAGATCAGTGTATTCCAGTGGGTCCCCAGGGTAGTGCCAGGTGTGGCCCTACTGGCCCTTAAGCTACTGCTTGGGAGGCAGCTCACCCCCTCTCCCCTATGGCCATATATTTTTTATTTTATGGATTATACATACATATATCACATATATGTATATATGTATATATATGTATATATGTGTATACATATATAGTATATATACATATGTATATATGTGTATATATACATATATACGTATATGTGTGTATATACATATATGTACATATGTGCATGTATGTGTGTGTATGTATATATACATATATGCACATGTAACCATATATGTATATACACATATATCGTATATATGTATATATACACATATATATATACATATACCATAGTTGTATGTTTTTTTAAAGGCTGTGTTTGCCTCACACTGAGGCCCCTCACACTAAAAACTAAAGTATCCTTCCTATTTGCTTTCTACTATCCCTCAGTTCCTCTTGTATACCCTCCCCATGCAACACTCACACACACACACACACACACGCAGTGCCGTGACAGACAGTCATGTGTGGCAACATTCGGTATGTCCTGTTCACAAACTTTGCTAGAGAATAGCTGTGCATAGCAAGCAACTCACCAAATACCATTAAAAGCAGCAATGGGCAACAACGCTGATACTTAGAAGATAACATCACTATTGTTATAGCTGCTGTATCTTTTTTGTGGGGAGGGGGCGGCTCAGTGGTGCTCAGGGCTTACTCCTGGCTCTGTGCTTAAGGATCACCTCCTAGCAAGGGTTCGAGGGACTATACAGGATATCAGGGTTCTTAGATTTTTTTTTGCTATTTGGGTTACACTCGGGGATGTTAGGGGTTACTCCTGGCTCTGCACTCAGAAATCATTCCTGGCGGGGCTCAGGGGACCATATGGGATGCTGAGGGATCAAACCCAGGTCAGCTGCGTGCAAGGCAAACACCCTACCTGCTGTGCTATTGCTCAGGCCCTGGTTCTTATATTTTAGTTGCAAATGTGTTCATGCTAGATTAGTTGAAATGAAACAATCAATAGGAAAAGTTATAATAACTTATCTCCACAGTTTGACTGCATGGATCATTGAGAGAGCCATAGATTCCAAAACTTTAGTTCTCTGGGCTCCGGGACACAGGTTAAAAGCTAGCTGAGCTTCTACCATAAATCCCAGACTAAATCATCAAGGCACTTTAGCTTCTCCTACAACATCGGGTACTGTCTTTTACTTATGATTTCTAGACTGTCCCGTATCAAAAGCCAGGTTAGCTTTGCTGCTTACCTTGGGTCCATCCAGAGATCCCTCAGTGGGACCCCACCTCTGAAGTGTAGGAACTATGGCCTGAGTCAAGAGTAGATAACAGATGCCCAGGAGTAGATAACTTTCAGTCAATTAATTCCCCAATATTAGGAGCATAGCATTAATAGTCTTTCTGTGTGTAAAGCAAAGAACACTCTTCTATAGTAAAATATGAAAAGGTTACATGGGAAGAGAACAGCAAATAATTCACAACAGATGGAACATCAGAGTCACCAGAAGATTTCACTTCATAAGTAACTAATCCAGAACAAGTGGTAAAGCAGAGGAAAGGTTAAAGATAAACTCAGAGGATTAGGGATGCTCATAAGAGCACTGTAAACTCTGGGGAAAGGGAAAGGGGCAATGACGCTGATGAAGCCTAGAACACCCAGGGTTAACATCCAACACAGTGCTTAATTTTCTATTGATGCTTGCAATATCCAAGTAACACAAGTTCTCTGTCTTCTCCCCAGTTTGTGTGCCCTTTCCTCCTTTTTTACTTTCAGCCACCCCCAGCAATGCTCAGGGGTAGCTCTGTGCTCAGAGATCACTCAGGGGACCATATGGAGGGCTGAGGATCAAACCTGGGTTGGTTGTTGGTTGCCGCATAAGGCAAGCATCCTATCTGCTTTACTTCTCTCTCTCTCTCTCTCTCTCTCTCTCTCTCTCTCTCTCTCTCTCTCTCTCTCTCTGGCCCTTAACTCTTAATCTATATTTTGATAGCAACATCACATAACAGTTTTAATTTATATTTCCTAAGTGGCCAATGATGTTGAATATCTTTTTATGTGCTTACTTGCTAACAATAAATATATGAATGTATATATGTATGTATGTGTATATGTGTATATATGTATATATATGAAATATCTCTTTATGCTTCTTGCTTAATTTGTAACTGGATTGTCTGGAATTATTTTTACTGTTAAATATTGAGAGGTATTTGTATGTTGAGAGTTCTTTATATATTTTTAGATCAGGTCTTCTATTAGAGAGAGAAGAAAAATGCCTGCCATAGAGGCAGGTTATGAGGGTGGGAGGGAAACGGGGATATTGGTGTTGGGAAATGTGCACTGGTGGTGGGATGGGTGTTAGAACACTGTATGACAGAAATCCGATTATGAGCAGCTTTGTAATGGCCTGTGATTCAATTAAAAATGATAAATTAAAAAAAGAATTAGGACATACTGATAAATAACATATAAACAGATAAATCTGCACAGTCACATACCAACTGATACATATACATTAAGCGCCCAATTCCACTCGCCTTACCTCAACTTATGGAATAGGTTCTATTTTATTGATATGAAATCATTCCTTTGGAACAATAATGTGAACTGTTACTCATTTCACCACATTAACCTGTTACTTAGCATTACATTATGGTTCTGTGATTTTTTAAACAGAATGATCCCAGAACTTCAAATCTATCACCATTCCCATAAAGTTCTAAGTTATTTTTTGCTGCTGGAATCCAAAGCACGACAGAACTGGCTGTAGTCAAAACATCGTTTTTAGAAATGATATATTTGAACGTCTTTTTCCTACAAAACTCATGTAAGCATCTTGCAAAGCTTTTGCAAAATAAGGTGTCATAGACTCACCCACTTTCCTATCAACCAAGGGCTGTCACTACCAGTCCTTTGATTTTCTAACTTACACATATTGAGGTGTACGTGTTTCACTAGAGGTACCCTCAGAGGTCGTAATATTTTATATTCTGCTTTACCTTTTAGCCAGTCCTTCAGCAGTTCTCTAAAGTGTACCGCAGTCCCTTGAGCACTTGCAGAAAAGACATAACCGGGCCAGAATTTAGCCCACTTGTGGCTCATCTGGCAGCAGACTCGCCGGGGCCTGCTCCTCTCTCTCTGGCTGTCTGCTAAGATGAGATGACCTCTTCCCTCACAGTAGACCAGAGAAAATCCACAGGTGCACTGATTTGCATGGTTCATTGTTGCAGGACTCCTCTAAGAACCTCTGCATCTGCCCTGGATTGTCTCCCTGCAGGTCACTCGTAGATAGGGGGTAGTCTAAATGTGGCAGTTTATCTGACCATGTATTCTATCACTGTCTTCCCGTTCATTATCGATTTGCTCGAGCGGGCACCAGTAACATCTCCATATGTCCTGTCTCATGCAAGTAGAGCCCAAGGGCACCTGCTTGCTCCAGGAACATAAAGAGCCTCAAACCATTCCATCAGGTCATGGGAATGAGGTCTATAATTGTTACTGGTATTTGGCATATCAAATATGACACGGGTAGCTTGCCAGGCTCTGCCGTGTGGGGTAGCATACTCTTGTAGTCCTTTCTAAATCCAACATTTATTGATGAACCGCCCAGCTGCTTTCGGCCGCATGAGCGAGGCTGTGATAGGCTGGTCTGCTGGATGGAGTTCTGATGAGGGGGAAGTCCGGATGTGGAAAATGGAGGCCCTTATGGAGTGGGGGATCATCTGGCTTGTTGCGAGGCTCTGCTGAGGTGGCGGGCCAGGGCTAGAACCCGCCATCCCTCCCAGGCGCCTTGTGAGCGGCTGGGCACTGGCTGGTACAAATATTCGCTCATGCTACCACAATCATCGTGGGACTAGCTAGATCTTACCAGGATATTTACCTGGTCACGTTGGATCTCTAAGTAATTAGACCAGAGAGAAATGTTGTTTTCCTCCAAGCAAGCAAGCATGGCTCCCTGATAACTCAAAGACAACTAAAATACAAAACTACTGTGAAGTAGACGAGACTCTTGTGAAGGCTTGGAGAAATATTTAACTGGCATTAGTATTAGTCTTTGGTACAGAGACATGCCAGCTCAGACACCCCCTTCTCTACCCTATAAGGCATTTCCAGGCAGATCTTGGCTCAAAACATTAGCATATAATAGGGCCTAGGTGAGGTTCTGGGAGAAATTACCTGAGGGCATTTGACCCTTCCTGCTTCCCATAATAGTGGGAGATCTGAGTTGCAGGGGTATAAACCCAGCCTGCTTCCTCTCTCTCGCTCTCTCTTTGGGCTCTCTTTTTTTGGACTCTCTCTTTGTGAGCTCGCACTCTTCTTGGGAGTCTTGTCTTTGTCTCCTCTTTACAGGGCCTTAACACGTGGTTGCCGCCATCTTGGCCTACATGTGGCTGGGGTTCTAGCTGGGAATCCTAAGCACAGGGTTTTTCCTACTGCTGATTTGTATGCCTGAACCTGTGATAAGTAAAGCATTTTAAAACTGCATCAGATTCCTGAGTCTTCATCATTCCCGCTGACTTTGGAGGTAAAAAGGGAACTCGCTTCCCGCACTGTTGGGGACCCTGGTGGTGTTCCCCAACAGTTCATTAGAAACATCCATTAGGGGGATTTAAATGCTAAAATCTGAAGCCAAAGTAAGATTTTGGGGGACAGCTTGCAGTTTTCTCTGGTCCTGCAATTACATATTACAATCGGCTCCAACAACTGAATGGCTGATGTTCCAATATTTAACACAGGTTCAGTGGGTCAGAGGCTGACAGCTATTGGTGTAGCAACTGGCCAGCATGAGTGAGGCAGACTGTCTCTTGAGGAAGGAAGCATCTCCTCTGAGGAAAGAAGGATAATGTCATAGGAGAAGTGGGAGCTCTGGAGCCAGTCTGAGGCAACTCAGACAACTCAGCCCCTGGCTTCACCTTCAAGTACATGGAGGGTGCCAGGACCTTTTCGGCCTCACTTTCTCATCAGCTATCACAGTACCTGCTCCCCACAAGAAAGGTCGATTCAATCACAGAAAATACCAAGGTCTGGTGAGGATATTTAATAATAAGAAATCCAATATGCCGGAGGGTGGGAGTGTAAGCTGGTACAGCTTCTCAGGGAAGCTACTTGGCAATATCTGTTCTAGCTAATTCATGTAACCCTGAAGAAAATCCCACTCCGCAACACAGACATAGCAAACGGGTGCCTGCACACCTCCCCAGCAGCTGCTGTGTTGACTCACCCACCGGCCCTGCTCTACCAATTCCCAACTGAATCTCAGAGGAGATGCAAGCCAAGCAGCTAAAATCCACAGAAACAGCAGCCCCTGCAGTTGAAAGCTCTTGGAGTTGAAAGCTCTTGGGAGGCGGGTGGGCCTAGTACCTGGCTACTGAAGCTCTGGAGGCTGCACCCACACCCCACCACTACAGCCATGCCAAAGGGCTCAACTCTACTGCCTCACATATTTTCTGCAGAGATGCCGGAATTGCACATTATTTCAGGTACCCCTGTGCTCAGGCTGAGAACTCTGGAGTCTTCTCAGAGTGGGTGTGGGCAGCCTTCTCCCAACCCCCATAATTCCAAAAACCGTGGCAGCCATGTCCACCTCCCACAGACACCGCCATGTCAATTCACTGGCCCAGACCATAGATCTTGCAGTCTCTGGATGGTGCAGCTACATCACGAGGCCATGTGATGCCTCCTAATTTTCAACACTGAAATTCCAGTAGGAGTGCACCAAATTAGATGGGAAAGTAACCTAGAAGCCAACTAAACAAACAAAAAGCAATAACACAGAACTCAACTAGCAACAGTTTAGTAAATTCTTAGATAAGGACTTAACAACCCAGTGATGAGATACAACAATTTCACATAAAAATCAATACTTATTGATTTTAATACCGAGCTTTGTTATCTAATCAATTTCGTTTCTAAAAAATATATCAACAGTTGTGGACTTTGTCTACAATGAAATAATTTTTTAAATGGGTATCTGTAGGGTCACTCAAGACATTCTCACAGCAGGAAATGCTGGGCAGGCCTAGCTAGAAACTGTTCTGCTGCCTAGACAGAGAGCAGCATGAATGACTCACTGCGAAGAAGAGCCAGGAGATTCAGCAGCCTATAACTACAAGTAACATGTGAATGGATCTCAAAAAAGCATTGGACAAAAACAAACTTGTGAGTCTGGAGAGTGGATAAGGCACTTGTTTTGCATGTGGACGATTCAGGTTCAATCCCAGAAGGTCCCCTGGGCCTGCCAGGAGTGATTCCTAAGTGCAGATCCAGGAGTAACTCCTAAGCTTCTCTTGATATGACACCAAAACAAACACAAAAAAACAAACTCAAAGAAGAATATATTGCATGAGCTAATGGTTCAAAAATAGGCAAGCTAGACTGTACCACTAGAAGTTGAGATTGGCCTTACTCTTAAGAGGGGAGTGGCTAGAAGGGATATATGGAAGCTGACCATGTCCTATTTCTTGATCTTAATACTTACTTGTCATGTAGATGTGTTTAGTTTCCAGAGTAAGCTGGGGCCAAGATTCTCTATTTTATCTTTAAACACAGTTTTAAATCCAGTTTCTCTGCTGGGTGAAAGACTCTGAGCTTACAAGGGCCAACTGGCACCAGAGCAGACACTGGGGCTCAGCTCGAGGCCCTGGAATAAAGAGACTGTATGTAAACCAGTTCTGACTACATGTAAAAGAGAAGTTGCACCCCAGCCTTGTTCAGGAAGCCCTGACATCAACAATATTCACACCTTCTTGCTTCTCAAAATTAGGGAGACAGGGGCATAAGTCAAGTGAAAAAGACCTGTGCCAAAAGAGAGAGAGAAAGGGAAAGAAATAAAGAACCTGCCATGGAGGGGGCTGGGGGAAGGGGGAGGGAACCGGGGACGTTGGTGGGGAGATGGGCACTGGTGGAGGGACGGGTGCTAGAACACTGTATGACCAAAACCCAAATATGAACTTTTTAATTGTATATCTTTTTATTTGTATATCTCACGGTGGTATAATAAAATACTTAAAAAAAAAAACTATTTACACCAAAAAAAAAAAAAAAAAAAAGACCTGTGCCTTGGAAATGTTAGTGAAGGCAGAGCTTCACAGACCTGCCCTGAAAGGAGAGACTATTTTTCAATCAGAAAAGCCTACTGGTAAGCAGTCACCTCACCCCAAGGATGTCAAAGGCATCTCTGTCTGTCTTTGAAAGGTGGACAAAACCAAGAGTTGTTACTGGGGAAGCAGTCACATTTGTGCACCTGATGTTAACTATCACGGCTGACAAAAAAGACTCCTCAGAATGGAAAGAAAAAAACACAGCTATGGTCAGTCATGCTGGGCAGTGATCTGACACAGAAAGGGCAGGAAGAAAGGACAGGTCTCATCTCCATTCCATTGACCTTTTCAAATCCTTAAGCTATCCTGTCCATTCTTAAGAAGGAAAGCAAAGAAAGGAGCAGCACAGCTTGAGGAAAGGAACCACAAGACAAGCAGTTTCTCATTTCCACCACACCCCTTAGCCCTGTTAAGGAACATGCAAAACACTAAAGCCTCACAACACTGTCTTATCTTTCTTTTATTTTCACATTTACTGAGGTAACGCCCTTATACCTGAGTGTAAATATTTATATGTTTTAGGGGTCCTGTGTGTTCATGCTATGTCCACCACCAAAGTGCAAATAACCCTCCACCTGTCTAGAAGACCCTCCACATACCACACCCTCAAAGGCAACTTCAGTTTTCAGAGTACACAGAATTTTCATTGGACATTGCCTACTCCCTTTGAAACTGTCTTTAGATTCCTATTGCCAAGTGATATCCTAGTCTGTCTTAATGCTGTTAGTTTTATACCAGCAACAGCCCCATCCCTCTCCTACTGACTGTAGCACTTGTGGTTTGATTGCTCAATCTAACCTCACATTGCTTTGAAAGAGCCCCTAAACTTGGCCCCTAAGCACATAAAATATGCTACTGCCTTAGCACAACACGTGACCTAATCATGCTTACCCCTAAAGAGGACCACTATAGTTCACATCCTTAGGGTAACAAACTAAGCTAGACTGCAAAGGCAGGTGAGCTTCTAGCTAAGGACAGATAATGACAAGCTGGATGTGGTCCAGTTACTTTATTTCAGAGCAAAGTACATACAATAATCATTTGTTTACACTTATATTTGCATTCGTATCCATTCTAAGGTAAATATAGATCTCAAGTGCTTAATAAGGTTGAAACTTCAGGAGTGTAGACCTCAGGGGCCAGGTAGAGACCCTGGCACCATAGGTCCTGTCTTAGTACTATTTGGGGTGACTATTATGACTCGTGTCATACTACAACCATATTTCTATCTGCTAAACTTGTAGGATCTACCTTCTGTTTCTTCCTGCACTTCCTTCCTTGCATCTAAGGCAGATATCTTAAAAGTGAGCATGACCACTGTGAGCATCCCCAGATGGCCTCACGGTCTGAGAACTGGCAGCCACCTCTCATTTCCTTTCCACCCACTGGAGTTCTGGAATCAGAGGCGTCAACCTCAGCTATGCCATCAGTGACCCCTATCATTCAATCCAGTTCATGGACCCACCTTCCTGCGGGCACTGCCCTGAGTCCACTATGATTTTGCCCTTCCCTGAAGGGACTGCAGCCAAAGTCTAGTGCTCCCAAATTCCCCAACTGGGTTTACCCTCAAGAGTCAGAATGAGAAACCAGAATTTCCTGAAGCTTTGAAATCATAACTTGCTTTAAAAATATACAACATTCTTCCTATTGTTTACCTACAGATATTTTAAAAACCAGGTTTAGCCAAAAGACATGCACTGCTCAGTAGCATTTACAAAGCATTAAGAATAGCCTATCCCACAGTGCTCAAACTCTAGGAAACAATGTAGGACATTATATGGCAGTATTTAAGTAATGTGCTATCTGGATCTCCTTGCAGAGTTGACAACACTACACCACACTCTAAAAGGTTAATATAAGGATTTAATATATTTCCATAACTTATTATAATCTAAAATGCAGATAAAAATAAAATGCCTATAAACTTAAAAATAAGTTTTTTAATTATAAAAACGACAGGTGATTATTGTAGACATGTTATTAATGTGGAAATTGCTAGAAGCAAGAGTGACTGACTAGCTTGACTGCCTCTGTTCCTAGAAATGCTGACCTGTATCTTCAGTTCTCTGTGTGGGGTGTTTCCTGTTCTTGTTTTTGCTTGACATGTGTGACTCACTTCATGCCTCTCCTCTAATGTTAAGCATTATTTCTAGCAGGAAAATTAGAGGGAGGGGCTGTCCCTTCATTTCATGCTACTGCTATTTACTTTTCTAGGCACTTAGGTTATATGAGAACCCTATAGATTTACCAAGAAATGCTGGGAAAGATTCTCACTTGGATACACTGGGGCTCCCAAAGGTAACACGTAGCCTCAACGTGCCCCTTTTCTTCTATAGAGGTATTCCCTGACTTCCTAACTCCCTTCTCACTAAAGCTATAGGAAAGCCTGCTTCATTGTACCTGACTAGGCCTGTAATCCTCCCGGCTCAAGAACAGGCTTTATTCTTCTAGTCTACCGTTTCCAAGCACCAAGTGTCTGTGGTTCACCCAATCCTCTTGACAACTGATGGTCACTGTATTTGTCCATAACCCTGAGACTTTTTTTTTTTTGCTTTTTGGGTCACACCCGGCAATGCTCAGGGGTTTACTCCTGGCTCTGCACTCAGGAATTACTCCTGGTGGTGCTCGGGGACCATATGGGGCCGGGATCGAACCGGGCCGGCACAGGCCAGCCGCGTGCAAGGCAAACGCCCTACCCGCTGGGCTATCGCTCCGGCCCGACCCTGAGACTTTTGTCCCTTGAGATTTACTTAATCCTTATGGGTCCCCAAATCACCCTCAGGTATGTTGAAAGAACTTTAAAATGGGTATTGCGAGCACTGTGTTCATGTAAGACAAAACAGCAAGCCCCCTGTACATGGTCTAGGGAGGGAACCAAAGGCCAGGGCAAGAAATTCTGCAAGAGTCTTCTTCCAGTTAATGCCTAGGAGAGAATGACACCTGGCAAGGTATGTCACTGGCATGCAAGTCAGAGGAATAGAACAAAATGTCATCCAGTCACAGGAGGACAAAAAGGGATCCAGTATGCATGGGTAAAGCAGGAGAAGGAGGTAGTTTCTTTTGATCTGTTTTCTGGACCACACCCGGCAGAACTCCTGGCTCTGCACTCAGGGATGAGGCCTAGTGGAGCTCAGGGGATCTCATGGCAGGGCCAGGGGATCGAACCAAGTCAACCACATGCAAGGCAGGTGCCCTACCTACTGTCCTATCCCTCTGAGTTGGATGAAGTCAACTTCTATCAGCTCTATCCACTTCCTTGAAGCCTTTGAATTATCTACAGTCTATAGACAGAAATTTTAAGCACCCCTTGAACTGTTTCCTGTCACTCTCAGTTCCTGACGGGATCCCTCACTGCACTATAGAGCAAAAACACTACTCATTGGTGATAACTTCAACATTTCGTAATACTAAAAGTAACTCTGGATTTTTTCCCTCAGATGAGTATTCTGAAGCCCTCCGTGAGATCCTGCGGACAGGTGCTACATGGGTATTGCTTTGGCACCAGCCTACCTCCGCTGGAGCTTACCAGTTATATCTGCCTGCACTGTACTAATCCTGTTTGCTCAGCTTGGCGCTGGGTGGTCCTTCCAACCCCAGCTGTGCTCCAGGCTCTCTTCTGCTGGGTGTGACGTTTGCTCATCCTGCTTCGAGAAGCCACTGGTGAGACTCCTCCAGCAGGGTCTGCTGGCGGGGAGAAAGAGCAAAATCTCTTCCTTCTGCTGCTGCTGCCTTCCCTGGCTCTGCTAGAAGACTCTCATGGTGTGCTGTGACCAGCGGTCCATACCGCCTGGCAGACCACAGCCTGTGTTATTTGACACAGGGAAGGAACCTGGCACATGGCTCTAAACCATCAAAGCTCTAAATTGCATTCAAAGCTCTTCAGAGGAGGCAGAGTTATTAAGAACTGTCACGTTGTGTTAGCCAGTATATAGGAGAGTAGTGTAGTCCAGTGGTTTTCACAAGCCCCGGAGGCTTTGTATAAACAGACACTGCTGACTGCTGCTGCGGTTTCTGATTCCATACATGTAGAGCATGGGATAACTGTATTTCTACTAAAT
>JAJIBD010005788.1:0-140121 GCA_021461705.1 Cryptotis parvus
AGTCTGTGTTTGCTCTGATTATTCAGATGTGTTTCTTGTAGACAGCAGAATGTTGGGTTCAATTTTTTTAATCCCTTTGCCACTCTGTGTCTCTTAATTGGTGCATTTAGACCGTTGACATTGAGTGAGATTATTGTCATGGGATTTTTGTGCCATCTTTCTGTTTACACTTGTGCTTTTGGGTTTTGTTGTATTTTCCAGTAGACCCTTCAGTCCTTCTTTTAAAGTTCGCGTTTGAGTCCATGTAATTCCTTGGTTGTTGCTTACACATGAAGTTTTGTATCTTTCCTTCATATCTGAATGTGAGTCTGGACAGGTAACGAATTCTTGGTGAGGCCTGGAGTTCATTGAGCCTTTTCACAATATCCCATCATTGTTTTCGGGCTCAGAGTGTTTCATCAGAGAAGTCTGCTGTAAATCTAAGGGATGTTCCTTTGTACGTGATTTCCTTCTTTGATCTTGCTGCTTTCAGTATTCTATATCTACAGATTTTGTCTTTCTAATTAAGATGTGTCTTGGAGTATTCTTATTGGGGTTTCTTTTAGCTGGTATCCTACGGGCTTCCTGGATCTGGAGGCAAGCATCCTTTAATTCTGGGAACTTCTCCACAATGATGGCTTTGACAGTTTCTTCTTCATCAGGGTTTTCTTCTTGCCCTTCTGGGACCCCAATGATCCCTATATTATTCCTTCCAGCTTCATCCCAATTATCTCTTGTTGTCTGTTCATTGAAAAATAAAACGGCCCAGGTATGCTGAACCAGAGACTCTCAGACAGAGGGCAGAGCTGCTACTTGCTCTCCCTCTGCCCATCCACTCATGAGGTGCCTGGGAGGCATGGCGGGTTCTGGCCCTGGCTTGCCACCCCAGCAGAGCCTCACAACAAGCCAGACGACCCCCCAACTCCATGGAGGCCGCCGCTTTCCACATCCGGACTTCTTTATCGCCACAACTCCACCCAGCAGACCAGAATATCACGGCCCAGATCATCGACACCCACCCTGCAGCAGTTTTTTTTTCAATCCGCCCACGTATGCTGAACCAGAGACTCTCAGACATCAGGCAGAGCTGCTACTTGCTCTCCCTGTGCCCATCCACTCATGAGGCGCCCCGGGAGGCATGGCGGGTTCTAGTCCTGGCCTGTCACCCCAGCAGAGCCTCACTACAAGCCAGACGAACCCCCCCGCCGACTCCATGGAGGCCACCGCTTTCCACATCTGGACTTCTTTCTCGTCACAACTCCACCCAGCAGACCAGACTATCACAGCCTGGCTTGTTCGGCTGCTAGCGGCCGCGTGGTTCATCAATAATTGTTTTATTTAGAGGTGACTACAAGAGTATGCCACCCGCACGGCAAGTCTGGCAAGCTGCTTGTGCCGTATTTGATATGCCAAATACCAGTAACATTTATGTTAGGTCATTCCCATGACCTAACATAATGGTTTGACGCTCTTTATGTTCCCGGAGCAAGCGGATGCCTTTGGGTTCTACTAGCATGAGACAGGACATATGGAGATATTACTGGTGCCCGCTCTAGCAAATAGATGATCAATGGAAAGATAGTCTGTTCATTAATTGTGAGTCTTTTTTCAATCTACTACTGTTATGTAGAGAATCTTTGGAACTGCGTCTTCGAGATCACTAATTCTTTCTTCAGTAGTTATTACTCTGCCATGGAGGCCTTCCAGTGTGTTTTTCATTTAACTTACCTCATTTTTAATATCTGTCATTTCCGTTTGTATTTTGGTCTGCATTTTCCTCATTTCTCTCTCTCATGTCCTCTTGTATTTTATTGATTTTGAATTCCATTGCCTCTTTGAGTTCATTATGCATCCTTAACAATTCTTTCTGAAATTCCTTATCAGAGAGGTTATACAACTCATGTTATTGCTTGGCTCATCTGGGCTAGTGATGAGCTAGCCCAGTGATGAGCTCACTCACTGAGCTTGATGGAATTTTGTGCTGCTTTACCATTATGACTATTGTATGTTGCAAATGTGAGTTCTTGGGTGGCTAGATAGAACAGTTAGTAGGTGTCTGGGCTGTTTGCAGAGTTTGGGTGGGTGGCAAGGAGTGTATAGACAAAAAGCTCACTGGTGCCTCATGCAAGATAGATAGTAAGTAGATCTCGTGGACATGCTAGCATCCCCGCTCCCTTTTGAGTTTTGGGATGTGAGGTAGCTGGTTCCGGCCTGTTCCCTGGAACTGATTAGTTCCACGGAGACACAAGGATCATACACACACCTGTAGAAGCGACAGGAGTCATTCCCGGAAGCACGCAGGGGGGGGGGAGGTGTGGATCCAAGGCTGTGTGCCTCAGTTCCGCTGGTAAAAGTTCTGGCCAGTTCCTGGGAGCTGTTTGGTTGCGGACACGCAAGGATCACACACACACACACACACACACACACACACACACACACACACACACACACACCCTGTAGGAGGGATGGGAGGCGTCCCCGAGGGTGCAGGGCAGAGGGGTCAGGGCCGGATCCAAGGCTGTGTGCCTCAGTTCCGCTGGTGAAAGTTCAGATTGGTTCCCTGTGGCTGATTAGTTCCGCCAAGACACAAAGATCACACACACTCACCTGTAGGAGCGACGGTAGTCATTCCCTGGAAGCCCATTGTAACTTTTAATTGATTCTTATTGATTCTACATCAGAAACTAGTTTCAGTTAGAATTTTCTCTTACTTTGCACCAACAGCAGTTAATTAATTAACATTTTAAATGTAAAACAAATAATTATAAAATACCTAGCAAAGTAAAAATCAATAAATAATAGAACCTTGGTGTAAAGATGATAAAATGCAGTAGAAATAAGTACATGCTGAGAACAATATATAGAACATTTGAAACACAAAATGTAATAATCTTAATAAATCATGTTCTTGTGTGGTAATATACAAAAGTACTATTAGGCTGTATGAAGTTCTTTCTGTTAAGAAATCATTCTTTGATATTTCATTGCTCTTATAGTTGAATTAACCTTTCACTATTACTTCTCTAGCAAAAACAAATTAGTTACTCACCAGGAGTATGCAGCATTGAACATCAGCAAGAGATATCAAAACTAAAAACTGATTTGGAAAAGAAAAGTATTTTTTATGAAGAAGAATTATCTAAAAAGAGAAGGAATACATGCAAATGAAATAAAAAATCTGAAAAAAGAACTGCATGATTCAGAAGGTCAGCAACTTGCTCTCAACAAAGAAATTTTGATTTTGAAAGACAAATTGGAAAAAAACAGAAGAGAGAGGTAAGAAATTGAATGCATTTATTTTAATCCAGTTCTGTAGTTTACAGTAGTAGTGTTATTTATTCCATAAGCATGCAATATTAATGCACATCACCCACTACCATAATGCCTGCATCTCTCTACCAGTTTCCTTTTGAACTATCTCTAGGTTCCTTTAGATCTGTCACCTCCCTGTTTACATACCTAATAAATAGTATTTGAGTATGTGTTATTATTCATAGACTAGAGATACACAGAATAAATATGCCCATTTCTCAAGGAGTCCATAGTAAATCTGGAAATAGATAATGATAATATAGCTGATTAATAAAAAAAAAAAGCAAAGTGGTAAGTATAGGACTGCCTACAGAAGAGACGCTATGGGTAGTTTTGCTATATCTAGACTTTTTTGTTTTATTTTTTTCTTTTCTACTATTTCTTTTTATTTTAATATTTTTTCATCACTGTGAGATGCGCAGTTATAAAGCTTTCATGATTGGGGTTCAGTAGTCAAATGTTCCAGCACCTATCCTTCCACCAGTGTACATTTCACACCATACCACTCACCCACTTCCAGCCTGCCTCTGTGGCAATTTCTCTCTCTCTCTCTCTCTCTCTCTCTCTCTCTCTCTCTCTCTCTCTCTCTCTCTCTCTCTCCCTCCCTTTCCCTTCCTCCCCACCTCTCTATCTCCCTCTTCCTCTCTCTCCCTCTCCCTCTCCCTCTCTCTTACTCCTTCCCTCCCTCCCTCCCTCTCCCCTTTTGGCATTATGGTTTGCAGAGTCAAGACTATATCTAAGTTAAGAACAAAATAGAAAGTTTCAGCTGTGAAAGAGTGTTCAAATATACAAGAATGCACTATGATGTTTTAAAAACTATTCAAAAATGAAACACCTTTCTTCCTCCAGAAGTTTTAAAAAAAGTTTGTTAGGGGGTTATGGAGGTAATACAGTTAAGAGAGTTTATGCATCTGCCTACAGTTAAGAGAGTTTATGCATCTGCCTACCAAGGTTCGATCCCTGACACCTGACAACTATGCATTGCTGGAAGTGGCCACTAGGTCCCTTGAGAATTATATTGTGGTCCATGTATGTTTGCTTTTTCTAACCTAATTTTCCCATGCTTTCTAGTGTAAGCCCAACATGTTCCAGAAGTATATAAAACTTACACTCAGATTTCCACATGAAAACCAGAGTGCATGTTATCAAACAGATAAATCTGTTTATTAAATTAAAAGGACACGATTCTGACTTTTTAATTTTAAGGGAAAGAGTTGTATCTGGAACAATCATGATATAAGTGAAATTTCAAAATCAAGTATATGATAAAAGGCCAATCTGGGATATCATTATTTCACCTTTAATTTTATTCCCATTTTCCTTTTTTTTATTTTTTGAATTATGTTAGTCAAAATGAGAGGGAAGAATTCGAAAATGAGTTCAAGCAGCAATATGAACGAGAAAAAGTGTTATTAACTGAAGAAAATAAAAAACTGACAAATGACCTTGATAAGGTGAGTGATTAAGTCATATTAATTGACCACATACTGTATGTTCAGCACTATGATAAAAATTGTGGATATGCTTTTTGTATTTGATGTACTTGTTTAATACATAAAACTTGTTTTTTATGGTCCAGGCAATTCTTCGTTATACCAGTCTGTACAAGAATATTCCATCTTTCTCTCTTCTGCTCTGTCTGTTTCTCTCTGTCTTTTTTTATTTTGTTTTTGTGCCACACTCAGCAGTGCTCAAGGCTTATTTCTTCCCTCCCTCCTCAAAAAAAAATGAACTTGCTTGTACTGTAACCCTCCCCTTTTATATTTTGCTTGAAATTCTTTAAAGTTTTTTTTTGAAAAAAGAATGGCATAAAGCATTTTTTGGGGTTGGAGGGGATGAGATGTTATCACCTGAGATGGGAGTATTTTAGCTAAATGGACACGGCTAACAAATAGTTCCGAGTAAGTAAGGAGTAAGAAAAAGCAAAGACATAAGGAAACTCAGTATTTGATGTATCTAAATCCAGTGACTAGGAGAATTCATAATAATAATGAATCTGGAAGAAAGCATTTTGAGTAAAAGTGGTGAATTACCAGGTTTCATATGCATCTGAGTACCTTAAATCCCTGTTCTCAAAAGTTATGTGTTTTGGGGGGTCAGAGCAGTATGTAGACCACTTGCCTTGCATGCAGCCAACCTTAGTTTAATCCATAGGACCCCATGGTCTTCCTGACCACTGCTAGGAGTGATCCCTGAGCACAGAGGTAGTAA
This sequence comes from Cryptotis parvus, assembly GCA_021461705.1. Lineage (NCBI taxonomy): Eukaryota > Metazoa > Chordata > Mammalia > Eulipotyphla > Soricidae > Cryptotis > Cryptotis parvus. The sequence goes on from JAJIBD010005788.1 coordinate 5,503, forward strand.
GCTCTGAGAACCACTGGGTGTGACCCCCAAAATTTACATAAAGTCATGTGTTTAATATGTCTTAAAACTATGTTTCAGCTTACCACTTTGTATGAGAACTTAAGTATTCATAATCAACAATTAGAAGAAGAGCTAAAAGATCTCCGAGATAAGAAAGAGTCAGTTGCACATTGGGAAGCTCAAATCACAGAAATAATTCAATGGTGAGTACTCTTTAAAAATTCTTTTAGGGGGCTGATTTTTAAATCTGTGGTCAAGTTTGTATGAATGCCAGTAGACTACCAAGCAGTTCTTCATCTTACTTTTTTGCTCTAAAAAATAAGTTACTTGGTTTGGAGAGATAGTACAGCATGTAGGGCACTTGCCTTGCATGCGCTGATCTGATTTTGATCCCCAGCATCTCATATAGTTCCTGAACCTCCAGTTGGAGTAATTCCTGAGTGCAGAACCAATAATGACCCCTGAGGCGTCACTTAGAGTGGCCCAAAAACAAAAAGTTATCCTGAAAGCACAATTATATTACTTGTCTACTGTCGGGCGCTCTGCGGGGTCCCCGACAGTGCCGGGAAGCGAGTTCCCTTCTACCTCCGAAGCCGGCGAGGAATGGATGAACACTCAGGAATCCGATGCAGTTTTAAAAGGCTTTACTTATCACAGGTTCAGGCATACAAATCAGCAAAAAGGAAAAACCCGATGCTTAGGATTCCAGGCTAGAACCCCAGCCACGTGTAGGCCAAGATGGCGACCACCACGTGTAAAGCTTCCAAGGGGAATAAACGCTCACAAGGCGAGATCCCACAAGGAAGAAGACAGGGAGAGCGGGAACAGCTAGTTTATATCCCTGTAACTCAGACCTTCCTCCCATTGTTATGGAAAGCAGGGAGGGTGCAATGCCCTTAGGTAATCCCTCCCTGCATCTCACCTAGGGCCTTTACTGTGCTAATGTTTTGAGCCAGGAATGCCTTTGTAATGTAGAGAAGGGGGTTTCTGAGATGGCATGTCACTGTACCAAAGACCAACACCAATGCCAGTTAAATATTTCTCCAAGCCTTCACAAGTCTCCTCTACTTCATTGTAGTTTTATATTTTAGTTGCCTTTGAGTATATCAGGGAGCCATGCTTGTTTGCTTGGAAGCAAACAGCATTTCTCTCTGGTCTAATTACTTAGGTGTCCTACGGGTGGCCAGGCTAATATGCTGGTAAGATCTAGCTAGTCCCACGATGATTGTGATAGCATGGGAGAATATTTATACCAGCTAGTACAGCATACATGGTCGGATAAACTGCCACATTTAGACTACCCCCTTATCTACGGAGTGATTTGCGGGAGGCAATCCAGAGCAGATGCAGCAGCCCTTAGGAGTCCTCCAACAGTCTACAAAGTTTTACTGATCTTTATTCTAATAGGTTTTTTTTCTTCTATGCTTTATCTCCATTGAATAACTCTCCTGTTTTAATTTCAAAGTTTATTTATGTTCTCAATGGGGTAACTTGTTTATAGGAAAAAATGTTTAAGGGTACAGTCAGTCATTGTTGGCACACTGTAACCAGAGTGCCAGTATTCCTGTACCACTGTCTATAGAACCTTCCCATATGCTCCTGCCCAACCTCAATTCTGTGTTTGGCATATAAATGTTTGTTTCAGTTGGGTATAGTCTATAGTCCTTGCTTTAATTCTTTGTATACTGCATATAAGTTAGATTTCATTACTGTAATTTTTTCTTCTTATGACTTACCTTGCTTAACATGACACTATATTTGCATCTATCTTTTCTGATGTACCAATGCTATAGGTCACCAGAGCCATACATGGCAGGCTTTGCAGTGCTGGGACTCAAACATGATCTAACTCATGCTGGCCTTATTGATACAAGGCATGCTTTCTGGTCCTATCAACTATCTCCCAAGTCACAAGAATCAAGTTCATATTTTTGGCTTTGTTACTGGGCCACACTCAGCAGTGCTCACGACTTACTCCTGGATCTGTACTCAGGGATCAGTATTGGCATGGCTCTGGGGACCAAATGGGGTGCCAGAAGTTGAACCTGTGTCAGCTATGTACAAAGCAATAGTTTAGCCACTATACTGTCTTTCCAGCCCCAAGAATCAAGTTCTTAATCTACTGTGTATTGTAGATTCTATTGGGCCAACATAATTCTTAGTATTCAATAAGTATCAATTAATTATTTGAAGGAACTTTGAAGGAAATATATAGATATACCAAAAGAGCAGAACATCTAAATTGACCCATTGTGGCTGAGTAGTTTCAATAGACTGTACTTTCTATAAAATAGTAGTAGCCAAATCAAATTTCAGAGTATATACAAAATTGAGTGAAGGTTTAAATGATAAAGCAAAAGATTTTAATAGCATAACAATGAAAGTGTAGGGGGGGAAAATGGGCCACCCTTAGAAGGAGAGAGACAGATATAGAATAACTGCATTTATTTGCATGACAAAAAAAATATATATACATATTATGATACCAATATCCAAGGTCAGGTGAAACATGGATCAGGAGGTCTTGCTAAAGGTGGAAATTACCAAAAACGTGTGGGAGCAGCAGTTAGTTAAGACAGAGAAGGGAACAGTGTGCTAATAATTGTCGTAAGTCTATTACTACATAGAACTTAACATTAAATTCAGGCAAAAGATTCACATGATAACCTCTAAGTATATGTATTACAATCCACAATATGTAAGAGAGGGAATAGAGAAAGAGAAAGAGAGAAAAGAGATGGAGAACCTGCCAAGGAGGCAGGCTAGGGGGGGGGGAAGGAATGGGGACAGTAGTGGTGGGAAATGGGCACTGGTGGAGGGATGGGTGCTGGAACACTGTATGGCGAAACCCAAACTTGAACATTTTTTAATTGTTTAAAAAAAAAGAATATATTTTCTTTATGAACTTGCTTTTGTACTGCTGCTGATAATCAATGTCCATATATGAATGAATACTTTTCTAGATTCTATTTTCTGATTCACTGATTTGTCTGTCTTTATATCTTGAGAACTGTAGATTTATAATAAATCTTAAAATATGGCAGGGTTAAAAAAATGGCCCACCCTTGCTAGAGAATTTTTTTTGGGAGGTGGGAATTGGGCCATACCTGGCAATCTGGTACCAGAGGTCACATATGTGTGTGTATCCATACTCAGACATATATATGCACACATATATACATGTGACATATATCGTGCGTGCACATGTGTGTGTGAGTGTGTATGGGTACATACACATGCTGGGTCAGCCATATTCAAGGCACTCAATCATTTTAAACCCTGGACTACCTCTCCAGTCCCTTTGGGAAAGTGTATTAACAATGTTCCTTATATATTTAAAGGATCCAATGGAAATAATGAAGTTGAAAATATAAAATGTTGTCATAGAGAAGATAATTGTTTATATAGTAACAATAACAATTTTATTGTTATGAATTAGAAGAGACTTGTCTGTAAAACTTTTTTAAAGAAAGAGAATGAGTATCGGTTAATCTAACCAGATAGCCTAGAAGGAAGGGACAAGAAATAGTATAGGGCTTGGGGGAGGGAAGAAGAGAGGGAGAGTGAGTGAGAGAGAGAGAGAGAGAGAGAGAGAGAGGTACCTTCCATAGAAGCAGGCTGGGGGAGAAGGGAGGGAATCAGGGGACATTGGTGGTGGGAAGTGGGCACTGGTGGAGGGATGAGTGCTGGAACACTGTATGACTGAAACCCAGACATGAACATCTTTGTAATTGTATATCACAGTGGTATAATTTAAAAAAAAATTTAAATAAAGATAAAATAGACAAATAACAATGATTTTTAAATTTTTTTAATTATACCACCATGAGATATACAGTTACAAAAAGTGTTCTTTTATTTGGGTTTCAGTCAGTCATATAATGTTCTAGCACCCATTCCTCCACCAGTGCCCATTTCCCATCACCAATGTCCCCTGATTTCTCCCCTCCCCAGCCTGTGTCTATGGCAGGCAGTTTTCACTTCTCTCTCTTTTTCTCTCTCTCTTTCTCTCTCTCTCTCCCTTCTCTTACATTCTCTCTCACTCTCTCTCCCTTCTCTTACACATTGTGGCTTGCAATACATACATTTAGAGGTTATCATGTACATTCTTTTGCCTACTCTCAATGCTCAGTTCTATGCTGGTGTTATCATGTACCATAATTACTACTACACTTTCCTTTTTCTGTATTACCTATCTCTTGACTCACACACATTTGCAGTAGGTTCTACCCAGTGATATGACCTCCTGATCTAACATTGATTTTCTTTTTTGGGTCACACCGGTGATACTCAGGGGTTACTCCTGGCTCTATTCTCAGGAATTACTTCTGATGGTGCTGGGGGACCATATGGGATGCCCGGGATTGAACACAGGTCAGCCACATGCAAGGCACGCGCCCTCCCCACTGTGCTATCACTCCGGCCCCTAACAATGATTTTTAATAGTATTATACAAAACCTGGGTCCTAAGAGAACTTTAAAGGCCTGAGTTTGTAATTACTAGGTTTTTTATTTTTATACTTTTAAAAAAATTTATTATGCCACTGTGAGATATACAATTACAAAGATGTTCATGTTTGGGTTTCAGTCATACAGTGTTCCAGCACCCATCCCTTCTCCAGTGCCCATTTCCCACCCCCATTGTCCCCTGATTCCCTCCCCACTCCCTAGCCTGCCTCTATGGCAGGCACTTTGCCTCTTTCTCTCTCTCTCTCTCTCTCTCTCTCTCTATCTATCTATCTATCTATTTTCCTTTCTCTCTTTCTCACCCTTTTCTTACACATTGTGGCTTGCAATACATACATTAAAGGGTTATCATGTATATACCTTTGCCTACATTCACTGCTCAGTTCTAGGCTGGTGTTATCATTTCCAACAATTACTATAAAGGAACAGTTACTGTTCCTTCCTCTGTCTTACCTAACCTCTGACTCCCACACATTTGCAGTAGATTCCACTCACTGACAAGACCTCCTGATCCATGTTTTGCCTGGCCTTGGATGTTGGTATTATACTATTTTTTTGTATCCACAAATAAATGCAGTCATTCTATATCTGTCCTTTTCCGTCTGCCTAATTTCACTCAGCATGATCCTCTCTATGTCCACCCATTTATAGGAAAATTTCATAGCTTCATTTTTCCTAACAGTGCATAGTATTCCATTGCATCGATGTACCAGTTTCTTTATCCAGTCTTCTGTTCTCAGGCACTCTGGTTGTTTCCAGATTCTGCCTATTGTGACTAGTGCTGCTATGAACATAGAAGAGTAGGTAGTGTTTCTGCTGTGTGTTTTTGGCCTCCCAGGGTATTCCCAGGAGTGGTATGGCTGGTTCAAATGGGAGCTGAATTTCTAATCTATGAAGAAATGTTCATATTGCTTTCCAAAAAGGCTGTGCCAGTTGACATTCCCACCAACAATGGATGAGAGTCCCTTTCTCCCCACATCCACATCAGCACTGGTTATTCTTGCCCTTTTGCATGTGCCAGTCTCTGTGGTGTGAGATGATATCTCACTGGTGTTTAGATTTGCATCTACCTCATGATTAGTGATGATGAGCATTTTTTCTTTTTTTTTTGTAAGTATTTTATTATACCACCGTGAGATATACAAATAAAAAGATATACAATTAAAAAGTTCATGTTTGGGTTTTGGTCATACAGTGTTCCAGCACCCGGTCCCTCCACCAGTGCCCATCTCCCACCACCAACGTCCCCGGTTCCCTCCCCCCTTCCCCAGCCCACCTCCATGGCAGGTTCTTTATTTCTTTCCCTTTCTCTCTCTTTCTCTTTTCCTTCCCTTCCAGACTATGGATTACAGAACATACATTAAAAGGTTGTCATGTGTATCCTTTTGCCTCTATTTAATGCTCAGTTCTAGGTTGGCATTAGTACCCTCGACAATTGTTAGCACCCTGTTCCATTTTCTGTCTTACCTAGCCTCTGACTCCCACACGTTTGTGATAATTTCCACCTTTGACAAGACCTCCTGATATATGTTTCACTTGACCTTGGATATTGGTATCATAATATGTACATATATATTTATGCCATGCAAATAAATGCAGTCATTCTGTATCTGTCTCTCTCCTTCTGGCTAATTTTGCTCAACATAATCTTCTCCATGTCCATCCATTTATAGGCAAATTTTATAACTTCATTTTTCCTAACAGCTGCATAGTATTCCATTGTGTAGATGTACCAAAGCTTTTTTATCCAGTCATCTATTTTCGGGCACTCTGGTTGCTTCCAGATTCTGGCTATTGTGAATAATGCTGCTATGAACATAAAAGTAGGGATGGTGTTTCCGTTGCGTATTTTTGGTTTCCCAGAGTAGATTCCCAGGAGTGGTATGGCTGGGTCAAATGGGAGTGACAATTCGAATTTCTTCTTTTTGAAAGTTTCTGTTCATTTCTTCTCCACAGTTTTGTTGGAAGTTGGCTGTTTTCTTCTTGTAAGGGTTTACCAGTACCTGATATATCATGCATATTAACTAACCCCTTCATCAGATGGGTATTGAGTGAATATTCTTTCCCACTCTATGAACTGTCTTTGTATCTTGGTCACCATTTATTTTGAGGTGCAGAAGCTTTTCAGTTTCATCTAATCCCGTTTGTTTATCTTTGCTTCCATTTACTTTATCCGTGCTGTTTCTTTGAAGATGCCTTTAGATGTGGCATCTAAAGGCAATCTAAAATGCTCAATGTCGTGGAGCATTTCTCCTGTTTTATTCGATATACCTTATAGATTCATGTCTGATGTTGAGATATTTAATCCATTTTGACCTGACTTTTGTGCATGGTGTTAGAAAGAGGTCTAAGTTCATTTTTTACACATAGCTGCCCAGTTTTCCCAGCACCACTTGCTGAGTAGGCTTTCTTTGCTCCACTTAATATTTTTTTGCTTGTTTATCAAAAATTAAGTGTTCATATTTGCAAGTGAGTATCAGGATATTCAGTTCTAATCCATAGGTCTACAGGTCTGTCTTTAATTACTACTGCTTTGTAGTACAGATTGTTATTATTATATTTTTTTTAATTTTTTTATTATACCACCGTGAAACATACAATTACAAAGGAGTTCATAATTGGTTCTTGGTAATACAGTATACCAGCACCCATCCCTCCACCAGTGCCCCATTTCTACCACCAATGTACCCCCACCCCTCCGCCCACCCCCCATGCTGCCTTAATAGCAGGTACCCCAGTTTCCTCTCTTTCTCTCTCTGTCTCTCTGTCTCTGCATCTCTCTCCCTCTTATTTTACACATTGTGGCTAGTCCTGCAGATATTTAGAGTTTATAGCTTAAGTCTCTTTGTGTATATTCAATGGTGAGTTTTAATCTGCCATTCCCATTTCCCACATTTAGTAAAACACTGGTATCTATTTATATCCTATTTTTTTTTAAATTTTTTATTATACCACCGTGAAACATACAATTACAAAGGTGTTCATAATTGGTTCTTGGTAATACAGTATACCAGCACCCATCCCTCCACCAGTGCCCCATTTCCACCAACAATGTACCCCCACCCCCCCCCGCCCACCCCCATGCTGCCTTAATAGCAGACAGCCCCGTTTCCACTCTTTCTCTCTCTGTCTTTCTCTCTGTCTCTGCATCTCTCTCCCTCTTATTTTACACATTGTGGCTAGCCCTGCAGATATTTAGAGTTTATCACTTAAGTCTCTTTGTGTATATTCAATGGTGAGTTTTAATCTGCCATTACCATTTCCCACATTTAGTAAAACACTGGTATCTATTTATGTCGTATTAATGAATACAGTCATTCTATATCTGTCCTTTTCCTTCTGACTAATTTCACTCAGCATGATAGTCTCCATGTCCATCCATTTGCAGGTAAATTTCATAATTTCATCTTTTCTGACAGCCGCATAGTATTCCATAGTGTAGATGAACCACAGTTTCTTTAGCCAGTCCTCTGTTCTCGGGCATTTAGGTTATTTCACTGTTCACTATTCTAGCTATAGTGAATAGTGCAGAGATGAATAAAGAAGTACAGATAGTGTTTCTGCTATGTGTTTTTCGGTCTCTAGGGTATATTCCCAGGAGTGCTATTGCTGGATCAAATGGGAGCTCAATATCTAGTTTTCGGAGGAATGCCCATATTGTTTTCCAAAAAGGGCTGGACCAGTCGGCACTCCCACCAACAGTGGATCAGAGTCCTTTTTTCCCACATCCACGCCAGCACCGGTTGTTCTTGCTGTTTTGGTTGTGTGCCAGTCTCTGTGGTGTGAGATGGTACCTCACTGTTGTTTTGATTTGCATCTCCCTGATGATTAAAGATGAAGAACACTTTTCATATGCCTCTTTGGCCATTCGAATTTCTTCTTTTTGGAAGCTTCTGTTCATTTCATCTCCCCATTTTTTGATGGGGTTGGCTGTTTTTTTCTTGTGGAGTGCTACCAGTGCCTGATACATCCTGGATATTAACCCCTTGTCAGATGGGTATTGGGTGAATATCCTTTCCCACTCTGTGGCTAAGATCTTCAACAAAATACTAGCAAATAGAATCCAAAGAGTCATCAAAAAGATTATACACCATGACCAAGTGGGATCCATCCCAGGAATGCAAGGATGGTTCAACATCCGCAAGTCAATCAACATAATACATCATATCAACAAAAAGAAAAATAAAAACCATATGATCATATCAATAAATGCAGAGAAGGCATTTGACAAGATTCAACACCCGTTCATGATAAAAGCTCTCCGTAAAATGGGGATTGAAGGAACCTTCCTCAAGATAATCCAGGCCATCTACTACAAGCCCACAGCGAGCATCATTCTCAATGGGGGAAAAACTGAAAGCCTTCCCCTTAAGATCAGGGGACAAGACAAGGCTGCCCACTCTCACCACTTCTATTCAATATAGTACTGGAAGTACTTGCCATAGCAATCAGGGAAGAAAAAGACATTAAGGGCATCCAGATAGGAAGGGAAGAAGCCAAGTTATCACTATTTGCAGATGCCATGATATTATACCTGAAAAACCCGAAACTCTCTACCAAGAGGCTCCTAGAAATAATACATTCCTATAGCAGAGTAGCAGGGTACAAAATCAATACCCAAAAGTCAATGGCCTTCCTATATGCAAACAGCGAAAGAGAAGAAAGGGACATTAAAGAAACTATCCCATTCACAATTGCGCGCAGAAAATCAAATACCTAGGAATCAGTTTGACAAAGAATGTAAAGGATCTCTACAAAGAAAACTACAAAACGTTACTTCAGGAAATAAAAGAAGACCTGAGGAAATGGAGACATATTCCCTGCTCCTGGATTGGAAGGATTAACATTATCAAAATGGTAATACTCCCTAGAGCTTTATACAGATTCAATGTGGTCCCTATTAAGATACCCATGATGTTCTTCAAAGAAATTGAACAAACACTCCTGAAATTTGTATGGAATAATAAAACTCCACAAATAGCTAAAAGCAATCCTTGGGGAAAAGAAGATGGGAGGTATCACTTTCCCCAACCTCAAGCTCTACTACAGAGCAGTTGTAATTAAGACAGTGTGGTATTGGTATAGAGACAGACCTGTAGACCTATGGAACAGAACTGAGTATCCTGAAACACATTCTCAAATATACAACCACTTAATCTTCAATAAAGGAGCAAAAAATATTAAGTGGAGCAAAGAAAGCCTCTTCAACAAATGGTGCTGGGAAAACTGGGCAGCTACATGTAAAAAATGAACTTAGACCTCCTTCTAACGCCATGCACAAAAGTCAGATCAAAATGGATTCTAGATCTCAACATCAGACATGAATCTATAAGGTACATCGAAGAAAACATAGGAGAAACGGCTCTACGACATCGAAACGAAAAGTATCTTTTAAAAATGACACACCACTGACCAAGCAAATGGAAGCAAAGATAAACAAATGGGATTATATAAAACTAAAAAGCTTCTGCACCTCAAAAGAAACGGTGTAGTACAGATTGAACTTGGCAAAGGTGATGCCGCCCATCTTCTTTTTTTCCAAGGCTTGCTTTAGTTCTCTGTGGGGTTTATTATTTCAAATTTCATAAGCATTTGGTCAATTTATTTGAAGAATGCCATGAGTATCCTTATAGTGATTGCATTGAATCTGTATAAAACCCTAGGGAGTATTACCAAATGTCTCCATTTCCTCAGTCCTATTTTATTTCTTGAAGCAGCGTTTTGTAGTTTTCTTTGTATAGATCCTTCACATTCTTTGTTAAACTAATTCCTAGCTATTTGATTTTCTGTGGCACAATTGTGAATGGGATCATTTTCTTAATTTCTCATTCTTCTCTTTTGTTATTTGCATATAGAAAAGCTGCCACTTTACTGTAGGTATCTATTGTTTCTAGGCACTTTTTGGTAGAGAGTTTAGGGTTTTCTAGATAAATCATGTCATCTGCAAATAGTGACAGCTTGCTTTCTTCCTTGCCTGTCTGTATGCCATTAATGTCCTTTTCTTCCCTGATTGCTATGGCAAGTACTTCCAGTACTATATTGAATAGAACTGGTGAGAGTCAGCAGCCTTGTCTTGTCCCCAATCTTAGGGGGAAGGCTTTCATTTTTTTCCCTATTGAGAATGATGCTCACTGTGGGATTTTGATAGATAGCTTTGACTATATTGAGGAAAGTTCCTTCAGTTCTCATTTTATGGAGAGTTTTTAATCATGAACAGATATCGGATCTTGTCAAATGCTTTCTCTGCATCTATTGATATGATCATATGGATTTTGTTTCTATTATTGATATAATGTATTATGTTGATTGACTCACAGATGTTGAGCCATCCTTGCATTCCCGGGATGAATCCTACTTGGTCATAGTGTATAATTTTTTTGATAAGTCTTTGCATTCTATTTGCTAGTATTTTGTTGAAGATCTTAGCATCTGTGTTCATCAGGGAGATTGGTGTTTAGCTTTCCTTTTTTGTGATTGTCTATCTTATTTGGGTATCAGGGTAATATGTACCTCATAGAAGCTAGTTGGGAGTGTTTCTGTTTTCTCTATTTCCTGGAAGAGCTTGAAAAGGACTGATAGTAGGTCCACTTTAAAGGTTTTGAAGAATTCATTAGAAATCCAGCTGAACCTGGTCTTTTGTGTTTGGCCAAATTTTTGATTACTGTTTCAATTTTCTCCATGGTGATAGGCTTATTCACATATTTCAGGTCTCCTTGTTTCAGCCTTGGGAAGCTATAGGAATTCAGGAATTTGTCGATTTCTTCCAGGTTCTATGTTTTAATGGCATACAGACTCTCAAAGTAATCTCTGATCATTTCCTTGCAAGTAATTTGTCAATCTTGTTTATTTTTTCAAAGAACCAGCTCTTGGTTTCACTGATATTTTGGAATGTTTTTGGGATTCCAGCTTGTTGATTTCCACTCTAAGTTTTATTGTTTCCTTCTTCCTGCAAGGGTTGGGCTCCCATGCAGGGTTGTTTGTCGCTTTCTAAGATCTTAAACTGTGAAGTCAGATAATTTATGACTTAATTCTGCCTTCGCTGTATCCCACAAGTTCTGATAGTTCATGTCTATACTGTCTCTGCTAATGATTTTCAGCCTGAAGTCTATGTTATCAGATACTAGTATGGCCACACTGGCCTTTTAGGAGGAGCTGTTCATGTGAAAATTTGTTTTCCAACCTTTGACTTTGAGTCTGTGTTTGGTCTGATTATTCAGATGTGTTTCTTGGAGGGAACAGAATGTTAGATTCAGGTTTTAAATCCATTTGCCACTCTGTTTCTCTTAACTGGTGTGTTTAGACCGTGGACACAGAGAGAGATTATTGTCATGGGATTCTGTGCCATATTTCTGTATAAACTTGTGCTTTTTGGGGTTTGTCTTTCTTACAGTAGCTCCTTCCAGTCCTTTTAAAGTTGGGTTTGAGTCTATGAAGTTCCTGAGCTGTTACCCATGAAGTTGTGTATCTTTCCTTCAAAATCTGAATGTGAGTTCAGCTGGGTAAAGAATTCTTGGTGAGGCCTTCATTTCATTGAGTCTTTTCACAATATCCCACCATTGTCTTCAGGCTCGGAGTGTTTCATCTGAAAAGTCTGCTGTAAATATTAGGGATACTCCTTTGTATGTGATTTCCTTTTTTGATCTTGCTGTTTTCAGTATTCTGTCTCTAGCTATGGTTTTGTCATTCTAATTAGGTAGTGTCTTGGAGTATTCTTATTTGGATTTCTTCAGGCCTCCTGAATCTGGTAACAAGCACTCTAGTTCTGGGAACTTCTCCTCAGTGATGACTTTGACAGTTGCTTCTTCATCAGGGTTTTCTTCCTGCCCCTCTAGGATCCCAATGATCCTTATGTTATTCCTTTTGACTTCATACCAGTTATCTCTTGTTATCTGCTTGTTTATTGTGAGTCTTTTTTTCTGTCTTCCGTTGTCTACAGTCTCTGCTTCTCATCTTGTAACTCACTAATTGTATCTTCAGCAGTTGTTACTCTGCTGCGAGGCTCTTCAATGAGTTTTTCATTTCACCTACCACATTTTTAATATCTCATTTCTGCTTGTATTTTCATTTATATTTTACTCATTTCTGCTCTCAGGTCCTCTTGTATTTTATTGATTTTGTGTTTCTTAACAATTTCTTCCAAAATGTCTTGTCAGAGAGGTTATATAGCCTCTATAACTTTCTCATATCATTAATTGTCTTTCTTCTCGAGAATAAGACTTTCTCTTATAGCCTTTTATAGCTTTTTTATGCTAGGTCTCTGTCCCTTTTCTCAGACTTGTTTAGAAGTAGTTGTAACATTTGAGAATTTATAAAATGTGGAATTTTTCTTGCTGAATAGAATTTGCAAGAAATTCTTGAATATGAATTAAGAATTTGAATAGAATTTTGAATAGAATAGAATTCAGGAATTTGAATAGAATCTTACTGAATAGAATTTGAAACATTTCTAGAGCATAATATTTACATCAACAGATAAAAAAAAGATAAAAAGAAGGATATTTACGTTTTTATAAGTAAAATAACAGAATTAAGTTAATAAAAAGCTTCAGTAGTAGTGTTTTGTAATCCCTGTGTGTGTACCTGTATGTGTGTGTTCATTCTATGTTAAAATAGTACTGATTCTGTGCTTCAAGAGTTACTAATTATTAGATATGAGTACCTTGGGCTTCCCCCCACCTGGCCTTGGTCATATGTAGATAACCTAGAAATGTTTATAACCTCTTCCATCTTATTGGAAGACCCTCTTTTCCCCCTGGGGAAGAAGGCATTCCACACTTAGTAGTACTCAGAAACTATTTCTGGCTCTATGCATAGGAGTGCCTAGAAGTACTTGAAGAACCACATGCAGTGTTAGCAGTCGAACCAGGGTTGGCAGAATGCAAGGCAAACACCTTACCACCTGTGCTGTCTCTCTGTGAAGACCTTTTTAAAGTAGGATATTTAAGATAGAGGCCAGAGACATAGTCCTATGGGTAGGGTGCTTGCTTTGCATGAAGCAGACCTGAGTTTGATCCCCAGAACTCCATATGGCCCTCTGAGCCTCACAGGAGTAAACCCTGAGCACAACCAGGTGTGGCTTTAAAAAGAAAAAAAAAAAGTCTGTCTATAAATTTCTATCACTTTTTAATGATATTATATTATAATATAAGTTTTTGGTTGTATTATTAAAACTCAGCATCTGTATATATTATATTGTTTTCTGCTATAAGTCCTAATCTAACATTACTGTCACTGTATCACTGTCACTGTCTTCCCGGTCATCATCGATTTGCTCGAGCAGGCACCAGTAACATCTCCTTATGACCTGTCTCATGCAAGTAGAGCCCAAGGGCACCTGCTTGCTCCAGGAACATAAAGAGCCTTAAACCATTCCATCAGGTCATGGGAATGGGGTCTATAATTGTTACTGGTATCTGACATATCAAATACGACATGGGTAGCTTGCCAGGCTCTGCCATGTGGGTAGCATACTCTTGTAGTCATCTCAAAATCCAGCATTTATTGATGAACCATGTGGCCGCTTGCAGCCACGCGAGCCGGGCTGTGATAGGCTGGTCTGCTGGGTGGAGTTCTGACGAGGGGGAAGTCCAGATGTGGAAAATGGAGGTCCTCATGGAGTGGGGGGGTCGTCTGACTTGTTGTGAGGGATGGGATGGCAGGTTCTAGCCCTGGCCTGCCACCCCAGCAGAGCCTCACAACACAATCTAACATTACAGTGCTTTAAATAATACAGGTATTAGGTAATAGATCAAAGGGTAATAGATCAAAAAGTATGTTCGTTGGAATGCAGGGGGACCCAAGATCTGTTTGACCCAGCACTGTATGGTCCCCTAAGCACCACAGGAAATGACTACCACGTACAAAACCTGGAGTAGCCCCTAAACAATGCTAGGTGGGACCCAAAACCAAAATAGATAAACAAGATAATATGTTGCCCTAAAGTTTTTATTTTTAATTTTACTTTTGCACCCTATCTATTTGTATATTTTACAGGGTCAGTGATGAGAAAGATGCACGAGGGTATCTTCAGGCCTTGGCTTCTAAAATGACCGAAGAATTAGAAGCATTAAGAAATTCCAGCATGGGTACTCGAGCAACAGTAAGACCATTTTGCATAGAGACTTACATTGAAGGGCTAGTAGATCCTCAAAGAAAAACTCTTTGGGGGTGGGGTGTCAGGAGATAGGCATAATCCAGGGCTGCTCAGGAGCCATATGCAACACCGGGGATAGAAACAGGGTCAGACTCATGCAGGGCAGTCTCTGTATCCCTTGAACTGTCTCTTGGGTGGAGGGAGGGGTGGGAGAGGTTGAACCACACTTTGCTGTGTCTTAAGAGATCACTCCTGAAAGTTGCTTAGGAGACTATATGTGGTACTAGGGAATAAAACTGTGTTGACCTCATGTAAGGCAAGGCCTTACTCATTGTACGTACTATCCAGCCAAAATAAGACTTTTTCTAGTTTGGGAACCACACCCAGCAGTATCCAGGACTTACTCCTGGGTATGTGCTCAGGGATCTATCCTGGCAGGACTCTAGAGGCCGTATAAGTACCAGGGGCCTAACCTTTGTTGGCCGTGTGCAAGCCAAGCACTCTACTCACTGTACTATCTCTCCAGATCCCCCAAAATACTAATCTAATTTATGTCAGTTTGTTTTGGCTTTTGCCTACTGGACAATTTCATGAGACACTTTTTCATGAGACAATTTCATGGAAGTTCAAGACTTTCCCAGTTTAGGAAATCATAACACAGAGCTACTTAACTGTTTGTGATTAGTCATTATTAATAATAACTATAACAAATAAACTCATTTCTTTGTGAATGTAATGTTATTTCTAGATTTAATGAAGACAATGTTTTCACAGATGTTTCTGTTTTGTTCTTTGAGAAAGATGGTACCTCTTATGTAGCTTTAAAACGGTTCATATTGAGAAATGTAGAGGTTAAGAATGAAGCTAAACACTATATTATTTCATAGGATATGCCATGGAAGATGCGCCGCTTTGCAAAACTCGATATGTCAGCCAGACTAGAATTGCAGTCAGCTTTGGATGCAGAAATAAGAGCTAAACAGGCCATCCAAGAAGAGCTGAATAAAGTTAAAGCTTCTAACATTCTAACAGAATGGTAAGACTGAGCAGTACAATTATTTTGTTATTGTTTCATTTTTTTCTGGAGGGTGGGGCATGCATACCTACCAGTGTGGCCTCAAAACAACAACAAAAAAAATCTTACACTAAGTAAGCAAGCTTATTCCTAGATCTGCCCAGGAATCATTTCTGGCAGGGTTCAAAATATAGAGTTCATACGGGGTGCTGGTGATTGAACCCAGGTCGGCTGCATGCAAGGCAAGCACCCTACCTGCTGTACTATCCTCCACCCCTGAATAATACACTTCTACAAGCATAATTTCCAAATTGGTCCAAAACTATTTGGAGAAAAAATATTTGTTTAGTTCTTTTTCTTAAAAATTTAGTTTCATCTTACCATTTATTTTTGTGAACCAAGATAGTTTTGGGTTTGGGTTTTGTTTTTTTTTTTTTTTTTTTGGTGGTTATTTGTTTATTTGTTTTTTGGACCACACCCTGTGGTGATCACTCCTGTCTTTGCACTCAGGAATTATTTCTGGCAGTGCTCAGAGGAGCCATATGGGATACCAGGGATCGAACCCATGTCAGTCACATGCAAGGCAAACTACTGTCACACCAGCCGCAAAATGGCATAGTTTTTATTGAAACATTTTTAAAAATTATTTCACAAACTATATTGGCAGTGCCCCCTTCCCCACTTGCCTGCTACAGTTCTAAATCCAGGAGAGAAAGTAGGTGATTAATAAATAAGTCTCTTCTGGGGGCGGAGCAATTGGCCAGCGGATAGGGCATTTGCCCTGCACACAGCTGACCCAGGTTCGATCCCTGGCATCCCATATGGTCCCACGAGCACCGCCAGGAGTAATTCCTGAGTGTAGAGCCAGGAGTAACCCCTGAGCATCGCCGGGTGTGACCCAAAAAGCAAAAAAATAAATATAAGTCTCTTCTATGTCTTCCAAGTTTTCAAGATGTTGATGAATTTGCTTTGTCCCACAAGAGTCCCAGGAATAACTTCCAGTTTGGAGCAGACTTTTGGGATTTCATCATGGAGATTTGTTAAGAAATTTCCGATCTGCAGATTTTCATGGGGTTACCTCCTTTTTGATGCTCTCCTTCACTTTAGTAACTTCATCATCACCATTTTATGTTGCTAGGTAGGTAGAGTGGGGCGTAAGAGGTAGACATAGAGTGCTACTACCTCTCTATTTGACCCACCTCCACCACCAGCACTCAGGAAATGCCTGACCTAGATGAAATCTGTCCAAACCTCACAGGTACTGTGGGTTCGTCGCCTTTCCCTCACAGAAAAGAATTTCAGGAGGAGGTGAAATCATGAAGCAAGGTATTTTCTATGGAATGAATCTTGCTTAGGAAGATGTGAAAGGAGAGAAAGAAAAGAATTGTGTTTAAGATAGAATATAAGTCTTCTCTGGAGTGTCAATAGGCAAGCAAGGATACATAGAAACAAGTTAAGTGAGATACATGTTCAAGAGAATATGAACAGGCTTGAAGAGCAAGCCAGTTTCCCTTTTTTAATGAAGACCAGAAAATTATGAAGACTTAATTATGAATAGATGCTTTTACGCCGTGTGATAGTTTAATATAGTCTTATTTGTCTCTGAGTTGTCCATAAGGTATAATTATCATTAGTATTAATAAATGATGTATTTCCCCTTATTATCAAATTTATTTGACTTCATTTTTATCCTATTAGATACTAAATCCTCTCACACTCAAGATGTCATATTACTATAAAAAGTGCTGCGTGTTATCAGAACAACATACAATTATCAATAATTCTGGCCTCTGTTATAGGTCTTTCACAAGTGAAGTTTCTATTGTTGGTAATTTTTTAATTATATAATACTTTTTATTTATTGAAAAATGTGTACTCCTCACATACTCTGCTTTTGAATATGTCCCTCAGTTCTTACCACAACAGTAGAGCAAATTATACTGCAAATAAATGATAAAATGATACTCATAATTGGATTGCATATCAACATGTTCAAAAGTAAATCAGTAAAGGCAATATAGAAAAACTATATAAAAAGGTAATGTTGCAAATCAGAATAAAAATAGAAAATACAGTTGGTGCTCTGTTGAATTACCATTTGCTCACAGCCTTTGTCTCCTACTTGCTAGCCCTGGATTTTGTATTGTAAATGAAAGCTTGTTTCTCTCTTTCCTGTTTGCCCTTTACATATTCTATGCTAGTACAAAGGCTTTCTATATAGACACAGGAAGACAGATAAGGCTATGCATTTGTGATATAGGAATTAACTCTGAATTACTTACTCCTTTCCTGGTCATCCATCATATTTACTAACTTAAAACCTCAGTTCCTCTTAGGTTGATTCTAATTTCTTACACCCAAAAAGAAGAGTCCCATCATGGGACTGGATGGACCAGCAAGCAATGAGTAAGCTACCCTGGTCTCCACATGAACAAACTAAATGTCTTAAGCAATATAATAAGCTAAGAGTATGATCATGAATCAAACACTATATTGACCAAAAGATAGCAATAGATTAAAGGGACCGTGTGGGGGTTAGGAATAAACTCACTGGGCCAGAGGAATGTTGTCTGGGATATATGGTGAAATGTCCTCAGGAATGGCCACCCCGTAAGTTTAATCCCAGGTATAGAAAAATGTCTGTATCTCTTACTGTGTTTATACAAAATGACTAGGAATATTATTAAAATGATTTTTTTACCAACTAAGGAAAGGAGAAAACAACACACCAGGATTCCGCCTTTGTCCTAGGGAGGCCTATAAACCCAGGACAAGATCCGTCTTTGGGGCAAGGTCCCCTGATAGTTTGGCCCAGGGAAACTCCCTGCCCCCAGCCTTTTGTAAAGTATCTCTGGCAGACCTGACTTGACTTGGTATATGGGGAGTTAGGTGGAGTGAGGAGTGAATGGAGAAAGATTAAAGACAGAGCTTCAGACTTTCAAGAGCCTGTGATCTTGTTCCTTTGTCCTTCAGTTGGGGGAGGAGGGAAAGGTCATCTGCCCCAAATTCAGCCAGGACCCCCACCCAACCCCAATATCTGTTGGGGACACTGTTGAGCCGCAGCAGTGCTGAAAATACGTAAGTGCATTCTTATGTACAAAATACATAGATGTGTTTAATTATAAGAAGTATTGGCCCATATATTCCATTCTTAAATGTTATCAAGCTCTAATCAGTAACCCACAATCCTTAATGTTTTGAGTCAGATTAGAGAACAGATATACAGCTCCCTAATAAAATTGCAAACTCTTTGTTTTAAAGAGTCCAGTTGTAAATTTAGTGTTATTTACTCAGGTGTGCTTGGGTGACATAGAAAAGCTGGGGAAAATGCTGAAGAATCTGAATTGACTTCAGCATAAGAAAAGCTAATGAGTGTCATTTTTTTCTGTTATACTTTAGAAATTTCATAGACTACTTAAAATAAAGTTCTGATGCAGAGTTTTTAGAAAGTCAAACTGGAATTATAAATGTTCCTCTTTCATGGTTCTCTATGAAAGAATTCTCCAGCCCACAGAAAGAATTCTAATAGAACTCTAATTAACCTTTGACCTCATGACACTTTAAAATTCAGTGTTTGGGGCCAGAACGATAGTCCAGCAGGTAGGTCATTTGCCTTCCATGCAGCTGACCCAGGTTCGATCCCTGGCATCCCATATGGTCTTGCAAGCAACGCCAGGAATAATTCTTGAGTGCAGAGCCAGGAGTAACCCCTGAGCATTGCTGGTGTGACCCAAAAAACGAATGAATGAATGAATGAATGAATGCAATTCAGTGTTTATTCAAGGATAGCAGCTCCCCTTCTTTCAAATTTTTTTTTACTTAAGCAGTGATTTACAAAGCTGATCCCACTACAGTTGTTTCAGGCACTCAGTATTTCAACACCAGTCCCACCATCATCATTGTGCCCTTACTGCCACCAAAGTTCCTAGTTTTGCACCCACCCCCAAGCCTGTTCCCTTAGTAGCCACAAATTAATCAACTTTATATTGCTTATTACAACATATTACTTACTACAACGTATATCCTGTAATGGTGTTGCTAAAGTCATGACCTTTTAACTGAGCTGATACATGCAAATTGAGTCATGTCTTTGCTTTCACTTATTGAACTTACTGAACTTACTAAAAATTTCTACTCAATTTTTAAACAAAGTTGTGTTAATTTGTTACAGATATTCACTGTTCAACCACAGTCCCACTACCATTTCAACTTCACACCACCATAATTTCCATTTTTCCCAACTACCCCTAAAGCCTGCCCCTATAGCAAACCCTCAATATTTTGTTTTATATTGCTTATTATAGATAATTTGCTAAAAATGTTAAAGAAATGTTTCCTAGTTCAGTCTCTTCATGCAGCCATCAAGCCCTTGTATAAGAAATAACTAATATGTTGTTACAGGATAGGCAGTGTGTGCTTATATTTTGTTATTGGTTGCCTTCTAATTTACGTGCCATTAAGTGTGGTGTGCTGCTCAGTTTATCCATATTACAGAGTTTGAGATGTCACTCCAGCAATTACAACATTTTAACAGGGTGATAAAGTTGGACTTAAATATCTTACTGGGTAGTGGCTTTAGGGTTTGGACATGTCGGCCAGACCTTCCGGAAGAACAGGGAGATGGGAGGGAGCCCATCCCCACTCTGTGGAAGCCTGGAGATTCCAGTTACAAAACCCACATACCCAAGTTTTTCAACAGATTAATTTTTGTGTGAAGTTCCTCCAAGCAGTGGAATATGACCTTGAACATGGTGTGAATGTGGAGTGTGGAGGTTTTTAGCTGCTGGAGCTCATTGGTGCAGGTGGGGACCTCACCCTTCCCCTCCTGGATGCCCAGTATGCTCAGCCTGGCATGGGGTCAAGAAGCATCTCTGCCGCTTGTTGATCTCTTTCTAGTTTTATGTCTGAGTCTCTGGATCATGGCTGGTGGGTGAGACTACTTGGCACCTGAGGCAAGTTCATGGATGTGACTACTGGGCCTTCCAGAAGAATCAGGAGATGGGGGAGTTAGCCCATCCCTAACTTTGTGAAAGCCTGGAGATTTCGGTCACAAAACTCACATGCCTGAGTTTTCCATTGGTTGGAGCTTTTCCATTTCTGGTTGGAGCTTGTCCAAGCATTGGAGTCTTGCCTTGAACATGGCAGCCATTGTGGAGTATGGAGGTGTTCAGCTGCTGGGGCTCTGTGGGGACAGACCAGACCCAAACCTGTTCCCCCTCTGGGGTGCCCTAGTACACCCAGCCTGGTATAGGGAACCAGAAGCTCCCCCTCTTTATTATTTTAAAAACTTATTACTATAATTTGGATAACATGGTTACAATAGTTTTAACATTTATGGCTTTGATGGATAGACTGCAACTTCACCACCAAAGTGTCCAAGACTCTCTACCACTGTCTTAATGTTGTTTCTATTCTGCCAGGTACTAAGTTTTTTTAAACTTTGCAGATCACATAGTGTCTGTTGAATCAGCTCAGCTACAACAGCAGCTATAAGTGCATTAGTGATCCTTGCTTTGTTCCAGTAAAATTTTATTTTACCTATATGTGAGTGGCATGCTAAATTTTTCCTTGCAGGAGTAGGTTGTAATTGCCTAATTTACTGTGACTTACAAATGCATAAAGGAAGTCCTGCTACATAGACGGCTTAACTAACCAGAAATAAAAATAATAATTTTTCTCCTTTCTCTCTATCCCCCTCCTTATTTCAGTAAACTAAAAGAATCAGAGAAGAAGAATTTGGAACTACTCTCAGAAATAGAACAATTGATAAAGGACACTGAAGAACTTAGATCTGAAAAGGGTAGGGGAATGCGTTTTACATCAATCAGACTTGTTATGGATACATGTTTTCTTACAGAAATCAGCATAATTTGTAGATGGGAATTGATTTGCATAATAATTCTGACATTTTGGATGTCATTGTGAATATATGTGTATATGTCATCGACATGATCCATACCGTCTGTGTGTATGTATCATAGTCGTAAACTTTAGACTGGTCACATTATAAAAATTTTAATATATATGTTTAAAATTTTTGTAATAAAAACTTACTTTGCCATAAACTTGCTTTTCCAGTTCTGTGAACTATCTCATAAATATTATTTTTGTGATTGGGAAAACTATTTTCTGATATATTTTATACTATTTGCAGATGTTAGAGGGCATCACTCTCCAAGTAGTTTAGGAAACATCATGTAAAATTGCAAAAGAGTCAACTAATCTAGCATTAAAAGGAGAATAGTAAAGAATTGTTTGGACATTTCATTGTGTTCTTCCATGTTTGATTCCTGAATTGCTTGCCCTGTGTAATTTTCCAGGATTTATTTAAAGTTTCCTGAAGAGAGTGCTTGAGCATATTTTTATTGATGTTAGAGTAATTCAGAGTGTTCGGTAACTTTATCGCATGAACTTCTTAAGCTAGATTTCCATAATGTGGGCATTAAAAATGTTAGCAGAATTTTATAAGTAGTTTGGAAATCATATTTCCTTCAAAGTCAGTATTGCTAACTGCAGTTGGGAATAGATTTATGTTACTATTACTTAGGGATTTCTTGTCATTTTCCAGTCCTGTGACACATGTAACTGCTTGGGTCTCTGTGTTTGCTTTTAAATTTTGGAGGGGGCCGGAGCGATAGCCCAGCAGGTAGGGCGTTTGCTTTGCAGCGGCCGGCCTGCGCTGCATTCGATCCCGGGCATTCCATATGGTCCCCTGAGCACCGCCAGGAGTAATTCCTGAGTGCAGAGCCAGGACTAACCCCTGAGTATTACCGGGTGTGAGCCAAAAAACAAAATAAATAAATAAATTTTGGAGGAAAGAGGGTAATCACAGTCACATAACAGATACTACTCCTTGAACAGTATGCCTTTTACTAGTGAGAGCAAGGGGCTCGTTTTTATTCTCTCCATTGTCTAGAACAATGTTTGGCACAAATAAGTACCAAATAAATACTATTTACTGAACAGATTTCTGATCATATTATTTTATCTGGTAGCGACAGTCTATTTACTAGAGAATAATATGAAAAGATCATTCCTTTTTTCGTGTTTTTTTTTGCTTCTTTGTAGTATTTATAATTGTGACTGTGCTATATGAATTATTTTGGAAATTATGCATTTAAAGTTATGCCATTGTGAAGAAATAATATGAACTATTCTTAATTTTCTGAGAAAAACTAGAGTTTAGTCTTCATTCTATCATTAAAATAATAGCTAATAACAGATTTATGCCTTGATAAAACCTGTTTTATAATTATTGTATCACTATGTTATGTTCTTCTAAAACATTTGTATTAATGCACACTGTATGTTTAATGAGTATTTCAAATCAAAAGCTTTGCTGATAAATTAGCTTAGAAAAATAGACTTAACCCCCGTCCTTTCTAAATTCTCTCAAGTCTACAAAAATACATCTTGTGCTTTTATCATGTACTAAATGGACAAAGAAAGGAATTGAAGATCGCATGTAAGTCAAGAACAAGTTTCATTCTCCAACTTCATGGAGACTGATACAATTTAACTGAAGTATATTCTAAGAAACACTAAGGTATTTTAATTTATTTTAATTCGTAGAGTTAATAGTACTGATCATCTTTGAAATGCAGCATTTTATGAAGTTTTTAGGACTAAGATAGGAAAGGTTATCCATGAAAATTGGTTTCAGTTGTTATAGTTTTAAAAAATAGTTGCTGCTGTTTTCTAGGTATAGAGCACCAAGACTCACAGCATTCTTTCTTGGCATTTTTGAATACGCCTACCGATGCTCTGGATCAATTTGAAGTAAGTAGTTAACCTAAATATCCTCTTTGCCAAGTTAAAGTCCACTTTGTAATGTAAAATTCCCATTTAATAAAATGTTTTATTGCATCCCATAAAAGGGACCTAGAATCTTACATAAGTGAAGACATCCTAGAAAAGAACATGTTCTCCACTATTACCAAAACTATAACAGTGTTTGTATTTAAGAACACGAGCTATTATCATGATGTAATAACTTTTATTTCTTCGCTTGAGAACCAGTAAGTGCAGATCAAATCCTAATTTTTTGAAATAAATTTGACACTTTTTTTCAAAGCAGAGTGTCAAATAAGTAACGTGTCAAAACCTGTAGCAGTGAGATAATGCTGGTTTTGATACCAAATCAGTTCAGCTTTTGTAAAGTATACAAACAGGAAAGGAATACTTTTTGTTTTGTTTAGGACGTCACACCTGGTGCTGCTCAGGGACTGCTTCAGAATCATTTCTGACAGTGCTCAGGGAGCTATGAAGTGCCTAGGATTGAACCAGGGCCCTCTGCTCAAGAGAGTATGCATTCTGCCCATTAACTGTATCTTGACCCCAAAAAGAATACTTTTTCATGAAAGTACATAGTAGTATAATATGAGTGTAAAAGTGTAGTATAAAAGGCAGATTTCATAATAATAAAATGTTGATGTAATGATCTCATTCTTTAATATTTGGGGTTTTTTTTTGAAAATAGATCCATGAAATAAAAAACATTTTTGTCTCTGAAAGTTTGTTAGTAATTCTATGCTTATTTAACAAATAACCACATGTCTTTCTGGGAGATACTGTTGTGATGCTAGAGATATTTGTTACCAAATACCCAACCCTATAAGAGCTTATATTCCAGTGAGAAAATTAGAAGCAGACAGTCTATTGCTTACTTTGCTTATTACCTTCTAAAGTGTTTATATTATTAATTATTTGTCATGGCTTCATTTTATTACTTTTTTGGTGTTGCATATAAATTATATTTCATTTTGGGGGAGAAAATCATTTTTAAAAAAAGTAATGAGTTTTTTAAGTTTCTTAAAGAACAATAATAATGACTGCTTTGCTCATTTGTTTATTTGAATTAATGTCCTTTTGCCTTTCAATTGTCTTACAGTTTTTTATTTATTCTTATTAAATTGCTTCATCCATATTTTCTATTTTTTATTGCTGTATTCGTTAAATAGGATTCCTTTTCTTCTTCCTCATCTTCACTGATTGATTTTTTGGATGACGTAAGTCTTTGATTTTCAAACCAATGCATCCTTCAGTAAAAGAGATCAGTGAATTGATACGGAATTTGCCTTGTAATGCAGTTTTAGAAAACTCTCACTTGATCATTTGTGAGGCAAAGTGTGCATCATTCTTAAATACAAGTTGTCATTATTAAACATAGTAAAGTTAAAGTGTACTTTGAAAAGTGCTCTTGCAAACGGATAATCTGTATTTATATTATTAGTAACAGTTTTGAGGACCAGAATATCCTCATTTGTAATTGTGACCATGTAGATATATGTAAATATTGCTTGTTTTTCTTTCTCATGGTGATTTCTATTCCACATTCCCATTTTCTTTATTTCACAGTTGAACTTATTAGATGTGAACTTCATTGGTATAATTAGAAAGTGACATTTTAAATGAAATCTTCCAGTAGATTTTATCATAGTATGATAACTGATTCTAATGCCAACAAATTACTTTCTAATGTAGAAAGTGATTGATACAGACATCTGTATATATTATAGATTAACTGCTTTATAGTTTGCTCTCACTTTCATGGATTTTTATAATGTAAAATTCCTAATGTATATTATTCATTTCACTTTATAGAACTACCTAATATACATTCTATACCGTATCAAATGACATAATAATTCTTGTCATAGAGAATTTTATTATCCTATTGAACATTCAGTCTTTCCAGTAACGAAGAAAATAGTGGGTTCAAGTAAAATACTATGTACTGAATTTATTTTAAAGTCAGAAGATTTCTTAAATGTTTTAATCCTTGTGTTTTGTTAAATATAATTCTTATTTTCAAAGGAGTAGTTAGCATAGTTTTTCACTAAAGGAAAATTTTGATCCAGAATTTCAAAAAAAATATTTCAGTGATTTCTAAATGTTTATACCAGAATGTCCATATTTCCATGCTAAATTACTTGAAGGAAAGAATTATATTGCTTAATTCTTCAGTGTGATGAAAAAACAATTTTTTAATTTGTGGTATATATTGTGTTTAATCCACTGTAAATATTCAGCAGAGTATTTATATACAGGTACCATTCACCTAAAACATATTTAGATCAAAATTTGAAAAAGTTCTTTTAATTGTTCTTTCCACCGGAAAGACATTCTTGTTTTTCTTTCTAACGCTTCTTTTTTTCTCCCACAAAACTGAATGTTATCTAGATGTATTTTATCAAGTGAGTTAGCTTTTCTCAGCAGAAGAGTCTGCAGTAATGAAAGTGTCCCTTGGACTCTTGTCAGTGTGCTCTCCATGCCACCCCCAGCTATGGTGACTAATTTCCCATTTTAACTTTTCCTCCAGGAGACCCTTTTTTATCCTTCACCTGCAATTACTCAGCCTAAATTCAGTTCATACATACAACAAAGTTCTATAGCCATACAAAGACAAACAATAAAGCAAAAGGATTTGTGTTTATAAAGCCTGCTGAATCTCTATTCAGACTCCAACTCTAAAAGGCATATTTCCGCCGCATCTACTTTCTAAGTTCTTGTCTCCCAGTTTATTCATTAGCTACACAATTGGGCTAAAATTCTGCCTTTAGGTTTATGATTTGGAGCAAATGATCTAAGCAGGGTTAAAATAAGGTTGATTGAGAACTTACGAAGACTGTGATACTCTCTATAATATTCCTATATGATTTTCTTATGTTCTCTAAACTGGTTCTCCTTCCTTCTTGGGGGAGAAAGGGGATGGGTGCCAGACCTAGTAGTGCTAGTGCTCAGGGCTTACTCTTGGCTCTGTGCTCATGGATCTCTCCTGGCAGGGCTCAAGGGACTGTATGGGGTGCCAGGGATGGAATTTGGGTCAGCTGAATTCAAGGCAAGCAAGCGCCTAATCCACTATTCTATATCTCCAGCCCCTTCCCTTCCTTCTTATATTCTCTCTAGCTCGTTTTCTTGTTCATCAGTTCAGTTTCACTTAAATGCTTCCTTACCTTTTCACTCACTCTTTTCGCCAAACTACGTACACACACACACACACACACACACACACACACACATAGTTTTTATATCTATGGGGCTCATATACATAAATACAATATGTATGGGGACATATATATTATTTTCTAGCAGTGTCTTTGTATATATAGGGGGACTCCCAAACAGGTGTCCAAGGATATTGTGCTGGTGCTTTGTTGTTTGTGAGCATGCGATGCCAAGATCTAACTAGGATTAATTGAACCAGGAACCCTTGGTTTATATCTCTGACCCCTGTGCTATCTCCATAGCCCCCCAAACATCAATATTAATCACTACATTGTCCTCCTGAATTGTGAATCACATAATCATTGAAAGTTATTATTTATTACTGTGAAAGCTTGGAAGAATACGCCCATTTTAAAACAATATTTTAGGTTCTTATTTGTAAATTCTTTTTTTTTTGTGCACAGTCCAGTTGTTTCAGGCATTCAGTATTTCAGCACCAATTCCACAACCAATGTGCCCTTTCCTCATCAGTTTCCCTCTCATCCCTCAAGCCTACTCCCTTAGCAAGCACAGAATAACTTGCTTTATATTACTTGTTACAACATATACCTCATATTTGTGCTACTATAGTCATGACCTGAGGATTTCCTGAGTGGTTAGGGGCAAGTTGAGCCTTCTGGATTATTGTTTTCACTCATTGACCTTATAGGCCTTTATCCAATTCTCCCTCCTAATTTTCTGTGCTGCTTCTGGGCTGTCAGGTCTGTGAAGTTTGGAGGTGTTGGACTCTGCACATGCTACTGCACACTTCAGCAAAATGTATCCAGTATTTGCTGGGAGCCCAATATTAATGTTTGTAGAAATCCAGTATGTGTGCTGGGTAAAGATTTGTGTGTGGTTTGTGGGTAGCCATGGATGTGTGAGTGAGTGAGAGATGCTCTTTTCTTTTGCCCTTTTTTATTGTCCTTTCTGTTGGGAACATAGAAAATATATTTCTAGGTAAGCACTTTGAAAATATTATTACTATCATGATTTAGTATCAATTTTTGGCTTTTTAAAATGCCAACTGAGGGGCTGGAGTGATAGCACAGCAGGTAGGGCGTTTGCCTTTCACGAGGCCGGCAAATGCCGGCCCAGGTTCGATCCCCGGCATCCCATATGGTCCCCTGAGCACCGCCAGGAGTGATTCCTGAGTGCAGAGCCAGGGGAAACTCCTGAGCATCGCCGGGTGTGGCCTAAAAAGGAAAAAATAAAATAAAATAAAATTCCAACTGAGCAAAAGTAATTTTAACTCATTTTTGCTAAAATTGTAACATATTTAAAGCTGTGTATTGCTCTCTTACATTAGCAGGTTCAGTTGGGATACCAAAAAAAAACAACTAAGGATTTCTTTGTTCAGGATTAAGCGTTTTTTACACATGTGTACTTTTTACATGTGTATCTGTATGCAGATTGATACTAAATTAAGACATAGACTTAGGCCTCAAATGCTAGTTTTTTTGTTTGGAAAAAATACAGCTATGTGCTGTTAGTGTAATAGCAGTAAACACCATTAAAGATATCTAGTACTGCTGTGGAATTTCAGAAGAATTCATTTGGTATTTATGAAATTTTTTAATTTATAAATTTAATCTTTATGCTAAAGCTTACAGATTTAACTTTTATGCTAAAAATCAGACATAATTTTGCTCTTAAGATTTAAGTATGCAGGAGGGTGGGCAGAGCAATAGTACTGTGGGTAGGGTACCTGTCTTTCTCATGGCCCACCAGGGTTCTATTCCTCCCACTCTGTATGGACCCCAAGCCTACCAGAAGGGATCTCTGAGTGCAGAGCTAAGAGTAAGTCCTAAGCATCACTGGGTGTGACCAGAAAATAATCTATGTCTATGGGAAAGATAAATGTCTGTGTATGTAATTGTAATGCCATGTGAGAAGTATGATAATAAAAGATACAGATTGCATATCACAGGAATATAATGGATTGATGATATTGATGAAAGAGAAGGGTACAAAGAGCCTTCTAACAGGAAGAATGCCTAAGCTGGGCTTTAACAGATGAGGTTGGGCAGCAGCATAAAGCAGGAACTGTCTAGAAGGAGTAGATTGAGGCTGAATGGTAGAACTCAGACCTTGCATGTATAATCCCCGCATTTAGTCTCTAGTACTGAAACAGGAAAAAGAAAGATATATTCAATAAATTTCAGCTTTCTGGAAGCAAAATTAATAAAACAGGGGTTTATAAAAATTATTTTTAACTCCATGGCTATAAACACAATGACTTCACATCATATATTATGTAGCTTAATTTAATTAGACACACTGATAAGTATTAAATGGTTTAAGGGAAAAGTAAAGTGATCTGCTTCATTTGAGACAAACTTAAATGAGGTGCCGGAAAGACCGCCATGTAGGCTGAGCACATAGTTCCTATCTAAGGAAGTGTAAGGGAGACAGGTGAACTGACAGTGGAGACCTGAAAATCAGCTTAATTGAAAAGAGGAGAAATGTCACCTGAGGAAATTGTAGCATAAGAAATTAAATTGTCATGAACAGCTTTGTAATAGTCCATCACATAGTGACTCAAAGTAAGATTTAAAAATAAATTTGAGAAGGAAGAAAGGGAGGGAGGGAGCATGGGCTTTATCTTTGTGGTTTTGCAGCTATTTTGATATTCCATGCTTTAGACAGTAACATTTAATTATATGTATATACACATAAAAAGATACACATTTTATTTTTTGTTGCACTTATTTTACTTTGTTCTTTATGACAGTATTCAAGTCAGTTTTCACTTCCATTCCCTATGGAAAGAAGGAATTGTTGCTGTTTACTTACCTGCAAGAATTATTTTACAGATAGAACTGATCCTTGTAAAGGACGTTTCTTATCCTCAGTGTCTTCTGCCAAAATCTTCTGTAACTCGCACACTCCTTTTGTAAAGTCTGTCTCCGAGATTCCCATATAAAATTTCACTTACTCATTGTCCAGGTTTCCATGCAAAATTTGTATGCATCTCTGTTAAAACAAATGTCACATTGTTGATGGCATTGCTGTCTTCTACATGCAATTGAATTGATATGCCTTCTTGATTTTATGAGTGCCTGATGCTTCATCACCTTCAGTAAATATTAGGTTGAACGGAATATAGGCAATTACTTAGAAAAATAGGGTTTGCAAAGAACTGACTGAGTATTATAAAGTTTCAAAATGTGAAAAATATTGTAATAATAATTATTAACTACTTGTAAATACTGTTAATTTTTCCTGAATTCTTGTTTAATGTCAGATGAAATACCCCTTTTTAATATCTAGTCAGGATTTTAACTGTTTTAATACTTTTTGAGTATTTGTGAAGGTCTATTTTACCTCTGATTTAAGAGAACCACCTTTGAAAAGAGTAAAACTTTCTGAAGCAAGACTAGTTAAACACCATTAAATAGCAATATTTAGAACTTTGTTTTCTCCTGTCTCAAGTTGCCACAACAATCCTTCCCAGAAAAAAAAAAACTGTCTGAAACTTGATGGTATGTTTGTTCAAGGATTACTGTTTGTGCAGAGTTTAATGAAAACTCTATTATCAATTTTAGACCTAGTCTGATCAGCTACTTCTATACTGTTCTTTGCTTCATTCCCCCACCCCGAAAATACATGTATTATCAATCTGCCCAAAAAGTGTGGCTTTATATGTATGTTTCTCTTGTCTGTTAAAACAGTACTAATATTGGGAGTCGTGTGTGTATTTGTAACATGTGGTATTCTCCTTTCTTTGTTGAAGCGCTCTCCGTCCTGTACTCCAGCTAGCAAAGGCAGACGTGTAAGAGACTATTGCACTTCCGTGTGCCCATCCTGATGTCCTCTGCCCATCTCTATTTGCTCGTGGTTGCAGAACACGCTAACGTTTTTGTGGTGTATTCGTACACTTACTGCATGCTGTGTGCTGCTGCTCCTGCTACTGCTCCTGTGCTTTTCTGTATTTTCTTTTTCTTTTTTCTTTTTTGGCTTTGGCCGTAAAGCTTTAGGAATGTTCATTTAAAGTTTTGCTCAACTACTAGAATTATAAGAGTTGCTTTCTGTTTTTAACAATTTGGGTAAAAATGACACGAAAGTATACCTCTGAAATTGACCAAGTACAAAATAATTGGGTTTCTAAGTAAGCCTCTGATATAAAACAAACAAAACATCTTCCTATGCTAAAGATTGCTCAGTGTTTCTCAGTCTGAAATGCACCAGCTGTCACCTAGCCTACAAGATTCTGATAAGCCCAGAGTTTGGGAATCTGTGGAAAGATGTCTTTTAACTGCCTTTCATTCTAGCACCAGTATATACAAGATCTCAAGTTGAGAAACAGTGGGCTAGTTGACATTGTTTGCTCTGATTTTCATATACGATGTAAAATAGTAGCATTAAAAAAGGAAAGTGTGTAAAACAAAATTCCTACCTTTCACCTATCAACTTCATTGTCATTGGTATTCATCAGCATCTTAAAACTCAGGATTCTTAGATGTGAAAAGTTCAGCAATTCTTGGGTTCATGAGGACCTATGAAGGTAGAGAATGGCTCACTGCTTCCTGTGTCCTTAAAGTTTTTCTATGATGAAGGGTTCATTGTGAAATTCACATGACTAACCCTAATAACACACATTTCAAAATTACTGTTATTAAACAGTACTAAACTTTGTAGTTCAGATGCCAGTGATGTGACTAGTCAAGTGCCAGGTTGAACCGTTACTACATCCATTATGAAATTTATTAAAAAGTTCCCTGGCTTAACTGATTAATGATTTTGATATTTGTAGAGTTAAGACCATTGGGTGTTTGGATTTATCAAATCACTCTACAATATGTTACCCCTAGAGAGGAAGGTATATATGTTATACCCCCCATTGATATTAGATTTGTCATTAGTCTATGAGCTGACTAAATTTTGAACTCTCGTGGTTTTTTTTCTTAAGGTTATAAGAGGTATGATTAAATTTATTAAAGATTGGTTATATCTCACTGTTCTTGCAAACTTAGTTCTTTGGCCATCCATAGCATTTCTGTAAATTTTTATATAAGTCGAAAATAACTTAGAGACATAGCTGACTTCTACTCTTAAGTCTGTCTTTACTGTAAAGAATGTAAATAAGCCACACTGAACTGAAACCTGTTGATAGATATAGCAGGCTTAATGGTTTTCTTTAAAGGTCTCTTTGCCATTTTTATAATAAAACCTCTGTCTGAAAAACCAACCACTGGAAAGTGGCAATTTATGTGCTGGATATGATTGGAGAAATAGCAGTTGTCATTAGTTACTTGGAAACATTTGATGAAATAGCAAAGAGCTTCAGCAGTCCCTGGGAACATTGTATATTCCAGGAGCATGCAGATAGTAACCATTCAGGACAGTGACCTTAAATATGTTACTGCTTTAAATCTTATGTTTACTAATAGTGACTTCCATAAGAAAATATGTAATTCTTTAATAAAATTCAGTTTAAGCACCTGAGATTTTGTATAAATAAAGCATTACTCTATGAACATTGACTTTTTTTTCCAGTGTGCTATAGAGCCTCGTTTACAGTTTGAACACTGTGTAATTGAATATATTTACAATTTGGATACTTATAAAGATGTAAGTCATATAATCTAGTGTAATAACTATTTTGTATCAATACTGTTGTTAATATCAATATAAATTATATGAACAGTGGTCCCAAGTAACGTTTTATCAGTAGAAAACATGAGTGTCTCGATTTATTCTTTCAGAGTTTGAATCAGATATTATAAATAGACATCAAGTGATTTAACTTTTTATGTTTTCTTAGGACATTTTCAAATTCTTCAGAGTAAATATTCAAATCAGTAGATTGAAAATAGCTTCAGAAGAAATTTCTGCATGGGATGCATTGTATAATTAGTAAGATGACATAGCTAGTCATAACATCAGTCATTATAATTTTACAGTGATAAAAGTTACTGTTTCCAGAAATTTTTTTTTTTTTTTTTTTTGCCGAAGCCCACCCCGGGCTATCTCTCGCCCTCCAATGAAAATATTTTATATTGTTTTTATTATAAGCTTAATGGTTTAATTATCACTGAAAAGCTTAAATGTATAGTGCTTTCAAACGTAAGACATTGATAAAAAAGAAAAACTGATAAACACTGGGTATGTTTTTATAAATTGAGAATTTTATAATTGTTAAAATACAAAAATTAAAGTATAATTTTTATTTTACCAGTATGAAACCATATGTTCGATGGTTACAGTTTTTTTTTTTTTTTTTTGCTTTTTGGGTCACACCGGCAATGCTCAGGGGGTTACTCCTGGCTCTGCACTCAGGAATCACTCCTGGCGGTGCTTGGGGGACCATATGGGATGCCGGGGATCGAACCTGGGTTGGCACAGGCTGGCCGCGTGCAAGGCAAACACCCTACCCACTGGACTATCGCTCCAGCCCCTGGTTACAGATCTTTTAATCTAAATCAGGTCTTGGTACCCTTTACTTAGAAGCAGATTTCTTATGAGAATTTTTAAAATTTTTTGCTTGAGACCACATGCAGCAGTGCTCAGGGATTACTCTTGGCTCTGTGCTCAGGAATCAGTCCTGGCGGTGCTTTGAAGACCAAATGGCTGCCAAGAGTAGAACCTGGTTGACCATGCAGGGCAAACACCCTGACCTCTGTACTCTGGCCTGATTATGAGAATATTTTGATCTTGCATTTAATCAGTTTTGTATTTAATCTTAGCAATAATAAAACCCACTAGTAAATTTTAAATGTAAGTTGCTTTACTTTTTATTTATTAAGAAGACCATATTTTTGGAATTTAAGAAATTCTTGATTAGTGGATCATTTATAAATCAGATCTTATTCAAGGAGGAAGGAACTCTCATTATGTTGCTATAAACATTTTTGGATAATTGATTGGAAAAATAATAATTCGGGAAACATAGATTTTTTTTACTTGACATTTTATGTGTTGTGGAGAAAACTGTTGATACTCAGTGCTTTCTACTTTTTTGTACAGCAGTAGATTAAATATAATGGTTAGTGTCAAATAGATTCCTTTAACTTCTATTTATCAGAATAACTACTTTCAGTGTATTATTTAGAAAAAAGAATGAGTTCATAAAATGTAGAAGAAACCTATGTTTATTCATTTAAGTCATTCTAATATTAATGCTTTATTTTTCATAACAGCATTTTAAACTTAGTTTAAATATATTAATAGTTGTTCTAATAACAGTGACTAATATGATATTAATAGTTGCTGCCCTATTATAGTGGAATCTTTGCTAATTAGTTATTTCAATTAATTTTATGCTGCCTGTATATCCTAGAATATAGCCATTGATAATTTTGAAGACTAAATGTTTGTTTGGGGTATTATTATTTAAAAAACTATTATAAAAGAATTAGCATGAAAATAGAAGCAAACTAATGACATTTTTAAAACTACAGTCTGGGAAGGAAAAATAGCTCTGTAGACTGGAACACGTGCTTTGCATGCTTGAGGCCCAGGTTTACTCCCAGCACCCCATGCTCCCCTGAACATTGCCAGAAGTGTCCTCTGAACACTAGCCCCTTGAGCACCCACTGTGTGATTCATAAACAACCAAAAAATAATACCTTGATCCTGCTGATACTATTTTGATGCATAAATCTTGTACATAGTATTGTATTTTTCTTGTTTTTACCTTTAAACCCTCTTCTGGTATTGTTTACATTGGCAGGAATCCAAAATATTAAAATCTAATCAGCTGAATAAATTTTTTGTTGGGCGTAGGGGGCTCCCAAGCATTTCTCAGGGTGACCGGGCCAGCAATACTGGACTTAGCACTGCAGGCCTGATGGCTTCATGCTCAGCCCAGGAACACAGTGCTGGAGGCCCCCAGGACCATCCCCACCGGTGCTCAGAATATAGGGTGGTGTTGGGGTCATGCAAAGCCAGGGATTGAACTCAGGGTCTTGTGCGTGCAGGGCATGTATTCCAGCTCTTCACTCTATCTCCCCACCCTGGTAGATCCTTTCAGAATATTTGGAGATGTTTTTAAGTTTATTAGTAGAAACTCTTCAACAGGCATGGGAGAGGGCCCAGTGGATTAGACACGTGTCTTATATGCTTATATGCGCAAGGTCCGAAGTTCCATCCCCAGCACTGCCTGGTCCCGTCCCCACACCACTGGGAGTGGCATCTTAGTCCTCTGATCATTTCTTGGGAAACCTAAATCCCCCAAAAAGATTTTCTACTTTACTATATCTCCTAAGCTTAGCAGAGCCTTGCAAAATATTTGGATGTAGTTTTAGGTCTGGTGGTAGAGACTTTACAGTAGAGGCAGGAGAGGGCCCAGCTGACTAGAGCACAAGACTTGAATTTGCAAGGCCTGAAGTTTAATCCAACACTGCATGGCCCCTCCCACAGTGCTGGGAGTGATCTAGTTTCTTGAGCATTTCGTGGGGAAACCCCAGTCCTTCAAAATCTTTTGTTTGGGGTATTATTAATAACCCAAAATCTTTTTATTATAATATTCTCCCCTCAAAATCTTTTCTACAATGCATTTATGTATCTTTGCCAAATGTTGCTCCTTGAGAAACACACTCTTAGAAAATAGTGGTATTTTTCAACTTCATTATAATTCACTTTATCCAAAAGTTAAAGTAGTTTTATAAATGACATCCTTTAATATTTTAATATGCTCAATTCATGCCATCTCAAAATAGTATTCCTTTATAGCTCATTTTTTTTCCTTTTCTTTTAAAAGTATGGTGGGGATAGGGTCACATCCAGTGATGCTCAGGCCTTGCTCTTACCTTTGCACTCAGGAATCACTCCTAGCGTGCTGAGGACCATATGTGATGCTGGGGGATCAAACCAGGGTCAGCTGCATGCAAGGCAAACCCTTATCCCATGTATTATTTCTAAGGCGTGCTATTTTTTTTAAATAATAAACTAACTCTTTTGTTTTAATGCTGCAATTTATTTTTATTTTAAAACCGCATAGCTCATAGTATGGCAATTTTCATTACTCTGTTCCAATTAGTGTAGGGTTATCTTATAAGTGTTACATAGTCTAAATAACAAATCTTTACCTCATTCATCCTAGAAAATAGTTTTTTAATTGTTCTGTTCTGTTCTCATTCCTGTTGTTTTATTTTTATTTTGCTAGAAACAACATCTTGTAAGCAGTAATTCTTCAGAATTTTCAAGTTCTTTAGGAGTGACTAATTTGTCTCATCACAGGTTATTAAATTGTGATTGTGCAGCTTTCCTTTGTCACGTTGTTAGAGCATCATGAAACTTGCTGATAAATGTTTTAACAGTCAACAATGGGACAGGGAAGGTTTGTCTTAGGTTTGATGTAACACTCCATTATGACGTGCCTTCCGATTACGTGTGAGGAAGTCGACGAGCAGTGACTCCCTTCTCTCACCATATATGTTCACGTGGACGAAGAGGAGGCCTGCTATCAAACTCACTCCATACTATTGAAAATGAGCTCCTTCCTTTGTCATTTCGAAGGGTTTGTTTGGGATTGACTGTAGTTATTTAGCTCACGACATTGTCTTTCACACGGGGTCCTTCAGTCTTCCCATCAGACTGTACATTAAAGGCTTTGTGTGAGAGATCAGAAATTTATATTTTCTCAAAATAGCCCAGATGCTCTATTTGGAAAATTACACTTCTTTTAAAAAACTGATAAACTCTTGATTGTGTCAATATTGCCACATTTTTTTATTTTTAATAGAGGTCCACGGCTGGTGAAGCTGGAGCTAGGGAGCTAGGCATGCTTAGGGTGGAGGCAGCGGGCCGACCCAGTGGGTGCTAGTGATGGGACTCAGGCATGCACATACTAGGCATGGACTCATCTCCCCTACCCCAGCTTTGACATAATTTCAAGTTCTTCTTGTAAAAATTAGCATTTTTACAAGAAGAACTTTGCTTACTAATTTCAGTAGAGTTGGCCATCATAGATTGTTACTTGTTTTGCAGTTTATAAAATCTTACAGAAATTAGAATAAAGAAATCTTTAGAAAGTAAAAATCATTTCTGCCTTATTCCTACCCATAGGTCCTATTTCAGATAAATAATTTTAAATTATTACCTTCTCTGTGGCTATTCCTGAGTAAAATTGTAAGATATGTCTTGAGTCCCATTTTCTTTTTTCTTCTACTCTCCAATTCCTGGTGAAAGCTCACTGGTAAGAACAGCATAGAGCTTAACGTCCGTGCTCATGTAAATTGGTTTGAGTCCTCTGCTGAGGAGATGCAGCAGCAAATCTAGCACCGAAGTTTGAAGTCAGGAGGTGGATTCAAGCCTGTCTCTTTCACATTGAGACGTACTAGGTTATGAGTCAGCTACAACACCTCCAGAGAGCTGGTGTACTTCAATTGAGTAATTTCAGGGTTTTTAAACATTACATTATTTGTAGCTATTATAAATATCCTTTCAAGTCCCAGTGCCCACTCTCAGACCCTCCTTCTCCCTCTTCTCCTGAGTCCAGTAACGAAAGGTCTCAGCCCGTTGGTGACTGCATTAACCCACCAGTCTTGCTTTGTGCTTTGCCAGAATGCCTGCCATGCTCAGTGCCCAGGAGGCGCTAGGTGGGTACAGCAGATGCCAACTCCAGGGTTAACCAGTACCTAAGCTGTTAACCATAATACTGATAACATGAAGGGGGAAATTTTTTTAAATTCAAATTTAAAATGCTGATGCTGGTTTTTCTGATTTGTTACCTCCAATCTAAGCATTGTTGAAACAAATTCTGTAATTCTTTTCTAAATTGCCTTCATTGCCCTTTATTTAAAAAGAAAAACAATCCTGTTCATTTTTAATATTGCCAAACTAATTATATTATCAATCTATATACTCCATAATATTTTCATTTTTTATGGGTTTAATGTCCCAGGAAACACTCAGGAACTTGAGATTGGGGAGGTAATAGAGCCTCCCAGCAGTTCTCTGCTAACCAGA
The DNA here is from genome assembly GCA_021461705.1 of Cryptotis parvus. Classification (NCBI taxonomy): domain Eukaryota; kingdom Metazoa; phylum Chordata; class Mammalia; order Eulipotyphla; family Soricidae; genus Cryptotis; species Cryptotis parvus. The sequence goes on from JAJIBD010005788.1 coordinate 42,978, forward strand.
CTAGAGGTTCAGTGTGAGGGCCTGTGGATAAGGCACTGCTCGTACCCCATGCCCAGGATAATCTGGCCACGCCATCTTAGGGTCTCCAGAGCTGCACCCAGTGGTACTCTGGTAGACCAGATAGTGTCTTTGAATCAAGATCGGCCTCATGTCAAGCAACTTAACCCCTGTTCTAGCTCTCCTGCCCTCTATAAGATTTTTTCTGCTCAGTTTTAAATCCAGAGCCTTTTCAGATTTCTAAAAATACTTGGCTAGGGGGCTACAACTGAGTGCAATATTTCTACTGTTATAAAATAGAAGATTTACTTTAGACACAATCACTAAACCAATAGGTTCATTTATCCACTTTTATCTATCACTACTGGAGGACTAAATTTCATTCTTCCCAAGGACAAAATTATCTCTAATCTGCTGTACATACCCTTACTTATTTCACATGTATGATTAATTTTGGGAAATACAGAAGTTACATGTGGAATACAAGGACATACTCTTGACATCAGTTCTTAAAATAGGATCATCAGTAAAGATGGGAGCATTTTGTTGACTACTGTTATCTTTGTCTTTGGTGTGCATTAAAGCTAGTGACTGCTTTTGTATGACACCCCTTATTTAAATATTCAAACTAAAGTTGGTTAGTCTCCTTCCTCAAGAATTGTTTTCATGATCATGCCTTACAGAAAATTGCTAAGAGCTGCACATTGTTTAAAAGTGATTTCTTGGGTTTTTTGTTTTTCCTAACTTATTTTCCTAGACTGATCCGTTGAGAACACACATGTACGGAATCCGAACGTCAAGTTTTACATCCAGTCAAGGTCCACCTCTCCTTCCACATCTAGTGAAGCTGAGCCAGTGAAGGTGCCTTACTGGAGCAGTCTTGCTCCTTAACTTTACACTTGTGTCAGGAAAGAGGGAATGGAAAAAAACAGTGAAATTATTCATCTTTTAATCAAATACATTGTGTAAATAATCCACAGTATCATGAAGATGAGTTTATGTATTTATTTAATTGTATGGCTTGGAATTTAAAACCAAAGTAAAAATTGTATCTCCATATTCATCTTGAAATAGGCCAAAATTAGGCGTATTATTAAAAGTAAGTATCTTAAAAAACTATAGAGTGCAGAGAATACCAATTTGGAATTACTGGATGCTGTAGAAAGATGGCAGTGCCAAGTGCCTATCTCATTTTCATTCTTCTAATTAGGCATGGGATAACATGTATACTTCATGAGTAGAGCTTACAGTTGCCATGAGTGGCAATCAAATTGTTGATTCTAACTGCTGAATCAGCAATAGGCATTCAGTGAAATCATGCCTTTTGGGGCAAGGAGGGGCTGCTGGGGATTACACCTAGGGGCCTCACACATGCAAGGCATGTACTCCCATCACCGCAGTATAGTCCTGGTATGAATCATAACAGGAATATTTGTTTGTCCCTTTTCCCAGTCAGTGATTTTAAACGGCCAGCCTGGCCTTTTTTTTCAAAGCGCTTTTTTTCAGTAAGTGAAAAGTGTATATCTATTAATGCCCTCCTGTGCCAAGATGAAGTTATTTCACTCAGCCTTGGCAATTCTGACACAGCTCTTTACTTATTTTATCTCCACAGCTTTGTTTTTTGTTTTTTGAACTCTGTCACTCCTCAGACTGGTTAAATTGATGAAACCCTTTTTCCTTTTATTAGAACCATTTAAAATATACTTTTTATTGTGACATAACTTTTAAGCTTACAGAGATAATATAGTAGACATCCACATGACCATCATCCGCATATTAAATGTCTTGCCCTATTTTTTTAAATCAATTGAAAGATGGAAAATCCATCAAACCCTTTTCTTGTACCATATCCCTTTTCCCAGACATATCTCAGTGTCTGAAGTTGAGTGCATCCTTTCTTCCTTGGTTTAACCTGTTGTTTTCGTTGTATTCATAAATAATATAACATTTGTGCACTTAAATATATATAAATGTTATCTGTATCTTTCTATAACTTTTTATTTGACATGCTTTTGAGATTTGCTCATACAGACATATGCCCTTTAACTCATTCATTATAACTTCTATAATATTTAGTTAGATGAGTTTATTACAACTATCCATTCTTCTGTCACTGAATATTTAAATTGTTTTCTAAGTTTTGTAGTTTTACTCTGTGGTAAATTGAAAATTCTCATAGAGATTTGCTTTTGCTGGTGTGCAGTTTGTTTAGTGTTAGCATACATGCTTGCAAATGGAATTCCTGGGTTGTGTTGTACATGCATTTTCAACTCTCAGCTATCTTCACAGTGGTTGGATCAACTTTCACTTCCATTGGTAGTGTCTAAGCATTTCCCATTTCTCCACCTCTTTGTCAACCCTTGGTAATGTCAAATATTAACTTTTTGTTAAGGACTAGGGAGTGGTATTTTTATGTGTATTTCTTTGATTTTAAGTGCTGCTTGGCATCTTGCTGTTTATGACCATCGGTGATCTGCCTGTTTGTGTCTTTCATCCATTGTTCTATTGAATTATTTCTCCTGCCGCTTTATTAGTAAACTTTATATATTCTGGATACTTATTTTAATTGGGTGTCTGCACTGCAAACATTTTCTTCCTGTCTGGCTTATTTTTAAATTTGATTTGCAGTATATTTTGCCTTGAAATGTTTTTAATTTTAAGATAGTAAATGTTTCTCTGTCTTTTCATTTAAGCTTTTTATGTCTTGAAAAATAATTCTTTCCTATACCAAAATTAATGCTGTTTTCTTTCATCATTTCCTCCAACAAAAGTTTTCAAAATTTTTGCTTCTGTATGTTTGGAAATTCAAATGTATTGTCATGTCTTATAAGAAATAGGGTTCTCATCCTTTTCTTTTTATAAGAATAGCCAAGTTTCCTTTATTGCCCCTATCTATACTACTCTCTCTTTACATCAGTGGTTCTATGTTCTCTTCCATGTTACTTTTTATTTATTCCTGCACCAACATTGTGATGTCTTAATTACCATGGCCCTAAAATTATTATTGATGATTAATATTCTCATTCACTACTTTCTCTCTTCTAGATCCTTTAGTTTTAGGTTTTTAGGATTAGCTTGTCAAATTCCGTGTATGACTTCTGTTGAGATTGCATATATAGATTTATCCTAGGGAATTAACATCTTTATGATGTTGGGTCTTTTAGCCATGGAATATATATTATTTATTCTTTTATGAACTTAGTGCAGCAAAGCTTTTTTTCCTTAAAGATATATATATATATATCCATATTCCTTTTAGGTATATTCCATGTATTTTAGATATATTAAAGTTTTTATTACTGTGTTGAATGAAGTCTTTTGTTTTTTTGTTTGGTATTGCTAGTCTTTATGAACTCTGTTGCTTTTGTATCTGTCAACATTGTTTCACTTCCTTTAATTCTAAAAATTTCTTTTGGACTTTCTATGTAAATTTTAATGACAATTTTGTTTCCTATGAATTAATTTTTCTAGTTTCTATATAGGCTTTCAGTGTTTCTGCCTTTCATATCTTGTTTTCTTTTTAAATATTAGTTTATATATATTGGATTCAAAACAATTTCAAGCTATTTAAACATAAATTAAGTTAAATGCACAAGCAAAAAATTTAAGGAGCTCAAACCAATGACATTTTAAGGCTGCAATGCATATAAAATATTCTGCTGTAGGGGGTTATATTCTATCAAATTTAAAAGGGATTCATCCATTTTTTCTTGTTATTTTGGAATATTATCTAATAGTAAACAGGTAGCTTTTTCCTCTTACTTGCTTCCTTAGATCCTAAAGGAAGTCATTCTTCTTATCAGTTTTATGCTGTGATAAATATCTTTTTTCACAATAACATCCAATAAAAATCACTGATTCCTTTCATTAAAAATCTTACAATAATATTCTATAAAATAAAATGTGGCTTGTAAATAAATTTGCATATGAGTTCTGAATTCTGTTCTGAAATATTAAATATGTAACTTTTTGTAATTTTTTTAATATTTCCAGTTATCAGTCAATCTCTCCTCTCCTTCTTTGCTTTCCACACACACGCAGATCCAGAATTGAGTTCCATACATATATAGAGATATATATTATACATTCAATAGAAGAACATCAAATAGTTCAAAAGAATCTTAATATTTTTATCAATAGTTCTATAAAGTTTTCCATATGCCTCTTAGAATTAATGGCATTCTCAATGACTGAAAGTTAATAAGTTCATTTTTATGCTATATCTTTTTGTTTCCTGCAGGTTATCTTTTCCAAACATCTATTACATTTCTAGACTGAAATAATTTTACTCATTGAACTAAAGACTCCATTTTTAGAAATAATAAACAGAAATTTAAATGATCAACACTATTAGAATTTTTAGTGTCATTGTTTTTTCTCTTCTTTTTCTTTTGCTTTATTAACTTTGATTTACTTGTATTGAGATTTCAAATAGATGGTGTTTTGTAACATGTATTTTCCTTTTTTGCCCATGGATTCAGAATGCAGACTGTACTCCTCTTCCAGTTCACACACCAACCTTAAAGAAAAAAGGATGCCCTGGCTCAACTGGCTTGCCACCTAAGGTATTCATCTAGTTATAGCACACTACATTACTGTGTTATTCATCTAGTTATAGACAGCATTGAATCACAAACAGTTCAAATAAGCAAATCGACATTGAGAAAAACAGTTTAGATTAGAAATGCCACTGTTTGTGATTTCAAACTATTTTACTATAATAGTATTTAGAACTATAATAATCATGGCAGTATATGTTGACGCAACAACAAACACCTCAATTAACTGGAAAAATTACACCCATGAAATAAATATACACATATTGATCAATCATACATATGGCTGATGAATTGTGAAAAGTTATCAGAAATATATGGTGGTGATAGGATAGTCTTTAATAAATATTACCAGGGAAACTAAACAAGTGCATGCAGTGGGACCAGAGCAATAGCACAACAGGGAGGCGGTTTGCCTTGCACAAGGCCAGTTGGGGTTCGATCCCAGTTGATCATATGGGATATATGGTCCCCAAACACAGCCAGAAGTAATTCCTGAGTTCAGAGCCAGGAGTAACCCCTGAGCATCACTGGGTTTGACCCAAGAAGAAAATAAAATTACATGCAGAAGAGTGAAATTGAACCCGTGAGCATGCCCTTCTGGCTTATGTACTGGATGTGAAACAGCTCATTGTTGATGCTAGCAAAAGAGGAGTACTCCTCTTCCAGCCCTAGTGGCCACAATGAAACCTGGAACCACATAGATGCTCATATGTCTACATGACTGCATTATTCCATCCCCAGCACTGCATATGGTTTCCACAACTTGCCAGAAATGACCCCTGAGTATAGAGCCAGGAGTAATCCTTGAGTTTCTCTAGGTGTGGCCCCCCAAAAAATAAACTAAAAGAGAAACAGATTACTTAAAGTGTCAGGAGAATAGAAAAAGCTCAGATATCAGAAAATAATGTAAGACTCACAACAGATCTTCCATATGAAACTATATATGAAGAGTGGAATGGCATATTCAAATATCAAGTGAAAAAACTTTCAAACTTGAATCTACTACCTTTAGAAGCTATCATTTAGATTTGAGGGGTGGATAGAAACATCACCAAGCAAACAAGAGCTGGAGACATTAATATAATTAAACCAAGCTGGCTATAATTACTGAAAGGCCTTTGGTCAATAGCAGAAACAATCACTCCACACAAAAAAATGACAACAGAGTCCTTCATATGTATAATGGCTCTAAATGGCAATAGACTAAACTCATATCAAAAGGCCCAGAGTGACCATATGGATCAAAAACAAAATCAATCTATGCTGCTTAAAGGATAACTATAAATTCACAGGATAAATTTAGGCTCAGAGTATAAAGGTGAAAACAGTCATACAAGCTCAATAGTAGGCAAAAAAAATCTGGTACAGCCATACTTACTAGACTAATTATACAATGTAAAGAAAGTAATTAGAGAAGGGATAGACACTACTTACTGCTTAAAGGAGTAATAGATAAGCACTAACTCTTAACATACATGCTTCAAATGTAGGGTCATCTGTTTGCAAGGCTTTAGCTCACAAAACTAAAGAAACACAGATAGAAATATGATAGTAATTGGATACTGCAACATTCTACTCTTAACTAGATAGACCATTGTGCCAGAATATTCATAGAGATGCAGAACCCTCAACGAGGAACTAGGAAAACTGGGATTAATGGAAATAGAAATTCCTTAAGACAATGAGAATGAAGAAGCAAGCTATCAGAATGCCTTGCATCAAATACTATACTAATGGATAAATTCATGACAGTTTAGGCCTACATTAGGGGAAAATGGAAAAGCTCAGATTAGCAAACTGCACATACATCTTAAATACCTGGAGAAGGACCGATAAATGAATCCCAGAGCGATCTAAATGAAGGAAATAATAAAAACTGAGGCAGAAAGCAATGATAGAGAAATCAAGAAAAAATTGTCAGTGAAACCAGGAGGTGATTCTTTGAAAGAAGAAACAATATAGACAAACCTTTGGCTAGACTCATGAGGGAGAAAAGAAAAAAAATGTCCAATTCAGATCAGAGATGAAAAGTAAGAAATTACAACATCCCTCAGCAATTTAAAATACTGTGAGAGGTTACTGTGAACATATTTATACTATTAAATTATAAAACTTAGAAGAAATAAACAAGTTTTTAGAATCATATCACCGCCCAAAACACAGAGGGGAATCAAAACATGAATGTGCCAATCACAAGCGCTTATAATTAAGAATCTCCCCAAGAACAAAAGCCCAGGTCCAAATGAGTTCACTGTGAGTTCTATCAAACATTACCTTTACTCCTTATTACCTTATCTTTACTCCATTTATTTTTAACCATTGAAATCGCCTGCTTATTTATTTTTTAAATATAATTGTTTTAAATATGAATTTTTATATTGTATAGCTATACAGTTACAAAGATGTTCATGTTTGGGTTTCAGTCATACAGTATTCCAGCACCCATCCTTCCATCAGTGCCCATTTCCCACCACCAGTGTCCCCTGACTCTCCCCCCCAGCCCGGCACTTTGCCTCTTCTCTCTCTCTCTCTCTCTCTCTCTCTCCCTTGCTTTTCTCTCTCTCTTTCCCTCTCCCCCCCAATCCCTCTTACTCTTATACATTATGGCTTGCAATACATACATTTAGGGGTTATCATGTATACATACCTTTGCCTACATTCAGTGCTCAGTTCTAGGTTGGTATTATCATTTCCAACAATTATTAGCACACTGGTCCCCCCCTCTCTCTCTCTCTTACCTAACCCTCTGACTCCCACAAATTGCAGTAGATCCCACCCACTGACAAGACCTCCTGATTCATGTTTTACCTGGTCATGGATATTAGTATCATAGTATTTTTTTCTATCCCACAAATGAACGCAGCCATTCAGTATCTGTTCTTTCCCTCTGGCTAATTTCACTCAGCATGATCCTCTCCATGTCCATCTATTTATAGGAAAATTTCATAACTTCAATTTTCCTAACAGCTACATAGTATTCCATTGTGTCAATGTACCACAGCTCTTTATCCAGTCGCCTGTTCTCGGCACTCTGGTTGGAAATTCTGGCTATTGTGAATAGTGCTGTTATGAACATAGAAGTGTAGGGTGGTGTTTCTGCTGTGAGTTCTTGTCCTACCAGGGTATATTCCCAGGAGTGGTATGGCTGGGTCAAATGGAAGCTCAATTTCTAGTTTTTGGAGGAATGTCCATATCATTTTCCCAAAAGGCCGCACTGGTTAACATTCCCACCAACAATGGACAAGAGTCCCTTTCTCACCACATCCATGCCAGCACTGGTTGTTCTTGCCCTTTTGCATATAAAAGCAAGTTTCTGTGGTGTGAGATGATATCTCACTGATGATTAGTGATGATGAACATTTTTATATGTCTTTTGGTCATTCAAATTTCTTTGTCGAAGTTTCAGTTCATTTCTTTTCCTTATTTTTTGTTGGAGTTGACTGTTTTCTTGTAAAGTTCTACCAGTGCCTGATAGATCATGGATATTAACCCCTTAATCAGATGGGTAATGGGTGAATATTTTTTTCCCATTCTGTGGACTGTCTTTGTATCTTGGTCACCGCTTTCTTGAGGTAAAGAAGCTTTTTAGTTTCATGTAGCCCCATATGTTTATCTTTTCTTCCAGTCATTTTGTTAGTGGTGTTTCATCTTTGATGATGCCTTTAGCTTCAGTTTTGTGGAAGATTTTTCCTATATTTTCTTTGATGTACTTTATGGGTTCATGTCTGATATTGAGATCATTAATCCATTTTGATCTGACTTTTGTGTATGAGCTCCACCCAAGAGAAAACCTGATCTTTCCCTTTAAGTTTCATCAGTAAATGCTCGAGATGAGAGCCTTCTGCTGAGAGTATACCACCCACACAGCAGAGCCAGGCAAGATACCCGTGTTTTATTGGATATGACAAAAGCTAGTAACAATTATGGACCTCATTCCCATGACCTGAAGGAATGGTTTGAGGCTCTTTCTGTCCCTGGAGCAAGCAGATGCCCTTGGGCTACACTTGCTTGAGACAGGACGCATGGAGATGTTACTGGTGCCCGCTCGAGCAAAATCTTGATGAACGGGAAGACAAGTGACAAGTGAAGTGATTTGTGCATGGTTTTAATAAATGGGCTTTAGTAAGAAATTTCTGTTCTTTCAATGTTTGTGTGTTTGTTTGTCAAATGCGATACTGCCCATATCCATGGGAGGAAACAGTTTTGTTAAACATACTATTTATTCTTGTTCCTGGAAAATAAAATACATGATTTATAGTAAGGATACAAATTTGAAAATTTGTTATTTTCAAATAACAAATAACTCTTGTTGTTCCTAAGAACTAGCAAATTATATTTTGTTATTTGTATAGGCATAAATATACAAATTTCATTCAACTCTTCATTAAAGAATATGTTGAAAAAAATGTGCTAAAATCTTGAAGTGAAGTTGTAAACTGGTATAGTTAGAGTTGACACTTCAGCCCATGTCTTTTATTTTGCCATCTCTCAAAGCTTCTTCATTTTTTGATATTGTTAAATTTTTAAATGTCATTTAAAAATGATTATCATTTGACCTCTTATTTTATCATAATTTTGTCAAAATTCACTACTAAAAATATTTAAACAGCATTAGTAACTGAAAGATGTAGTGATAAAATAATTCATTTACTTCCTATTTTGAAAATAATTTGAGTTTCTGATACAGGTTATAGGGACTCACACTATAGAAAATATTTTAAATTATATATTTTTGTTCATTTGTTTTACAGCGCAAGACTCACCAGTTTTTTGTCAAATCTTTTACTACTCCTACAAAATGTCATCAGTGTACTTCTCTGATGGTGGGTTTGATAAGGCAGGGGTGTGCCTGTGAAGGTAAGAACAAACGAATAAGAAAATGTGATTTTAGAGTCTTTACATTTGCTCCCTAAATTGTAATCAAATAATTTTATTCTCTTTAAAAGTATATATGAATGTTTGTCTTACATATTTCTGTTTTGGACAACAGGGTTAGAGATGGTAAAAAGAACAACTTAATAAAATCTATTGCGTATTGGAGAAACCAGACAGATGTCCCTGGGAACTTTTTTTTTGGAGTATATAGTTAAATATATGTTGTTTATCTTCATTTCATTATTCATGTGGCCCTAAAAAGTCAACTGACAGAAGACATGAAAGTTGTCATTGAGTCTGTTCATTTAGTTTTTTTTTATTTTATTAATAGCAATATCTCCTTCATTGATCCATCAGGTGTTTGTAGAAGTCTGACTCTGACTCAGTGTTTCATGCACCAGAGGCAGAGTCTTAGCTGTGTTAAAGACAAAGCCCCCACCCTCAAAAAGCTCCTGTGAAGGGAGAGATTGAGTGGATTCTTTGAGCAGGGGATTCTTTTGAGAAGAACACAAAATATATTTACACCTAGGACTTCTGAAGTGAATATTATCTAAATTACTGTGGGATATATTATTTTAGATATATATATTGTTCAAATGAGTCATACCTCTATTAACAATGTCTCATGTATAATTTACTATTATACCTTATACTAGTAAGAGAGTAGTTGCTTTTCAAAATCTGATACTATTTTCCATACCTTAAGTCAGTGTTAGAAGGAATTTTAAAGGTAAAGTAACCTTCCCATACACTATCAGCAGTATGTAGTCTCTTTTAAGGTACACTGTAGTTCACCTTAACTTCAGATCTCGATGTCTGAATACTTCAAATAAGAGGGAAAATAATTGCCTTGGAAGGCAATGTGTTCTGTTTGGTTAGTTCTCACAACCAAATAGGAGATTTATATTACATTAACTTATGAATACATTTAAATATGTGGGCTGAGAGTAAAAGAAAGGGGTCAGTACAGAAAAGTAGAGACATGAGAGTTAAGAGTTTGATGTGGTGAATAGGAATAGGAAACACACTAGTCCCGCAATGATACTCCTTCATTTTCTCTCTCTTCCTCTACGCTCTCATTTCTACCCTAAGTGTAGAAATGATCTAAGTTACATGAAACTAAAAATCTCTGCTCCTGTAAAGAAACGGTGACCAAAATACAAAGACAACTCACTGTCTATTCACCTATAGCTGTCTATTCACCTAATGCCCATCTGATAAGGGGTTAATATCCATGATATATCAGGCACTGGTAAAACTTTACAAGAAGAAAACAGCCAACCCCAACAAAAAAATGAGAAGAAATGAACTGAAACTTCGACAAAGAAGAAATTTGAATGGCCAAAAGACATATAAAAAAAAATGTTCATCATCACTAATGCCAGCGAAAGGCCCGCTGGCAGAACGAGAAGAGCGGTCTCATTCGCCATGAATGTCCGTCCCTCGTCTGGCGCGGAATAGGCCCAACCCGGGAGAACACACCGCCACCACATCCATCAGTCATGGAAACAAGAGGCACACCGCGATGACAGTCCGGCGACCCCCAAAGGGGGACGCCTGCCCGAAGGAAGGCGGGCCGAGGACCAAATGCTCAGGTGACCAAATGCTAACATCCAAGCTTGCAAAGCAGTGCAGAGAAGCTATAAAGGACGACTTCAAAGAGAGAAGAGCAGAAATACTGGAAGATGCAGCAGAAGCCGGGAGGATCATTCGCAATGCCCGCCTGTCCTTCGCCAACTATAAGACCAAGATGACTGCCCTCCGACGCCCTGGAGAAGATTATCCATGACTTCTACTCAGATCTCTTTGATAGCCACGCCCACCTGCCCACATACCAAATTCCACAGGATGGATATGTTGTTCCCAATGTACTCCCTTCTGAAATCCAACATGCCATTTTTTGGGTAAAGAAGCAAAGAGCACCAGGCCCAGACAAAGTCAGACCTGAACACTTGAAGAATCTGCCTTCAGTACTCATCAGTACACTGGCTCGGCTCTTCACACACTACCTGTCTGAATGCCAGGTGCCCTCCCAATGGAAAACCAGCAGGACAGAGAGAGAAAGAGAGAGAGAGAGAGAGAGAGAGAGAGAGAGAGAGAGGAGAGAGAGAGAGAGAGAGAGAGAGAGAGAGAGAGAGAGAGAGAGAGAGAGGAGGCAGAGTGCAGGGCTAGGGAATGTGGGAGTTGAGGATATTGGTGGTGGGAAATGTGCACTGGTGGAGAGATGAGTGCTGGAACACTGTATGACTGAAACCTAATCATGTACAGTTTTGTAATTATTCATCTCATGATGGTATAGTACAATTTTTTTGAAATATGTAAAAAAAGAAATTGTCTAATTTCTTAGTGTGTAATCCCTCCTAATCTTGTTTGTTTTTAAATGTTTTAACCTTTAATTCTCTATCAAATCTCAATAAATGTGATAATTTATTTTTATTTTTCATGTTATCTTAAAATATCAAGTGATACCCATGTGAGTGTCAGATAAAGGTTGTCTTGGTGATATTGGTAGAAGCTCTGTGTATAAACTGTGAGGCAGACTTCCTGGGTTTGATTTTTTTAATTTTATCATTATTGCTATGGTCTCTTGACCCAAGCAAGTCACATACATCTATATGAGGTGATTATACCTCTTAAATTGTTCTAGAAAAGTGAAAAGAATTCAGTAATACTGACAGTCATTACCTTAGTAGTTGTAACATGCATATAATTTACTGCAAATAATAATCGCATTGTTTTTTTACTCCAGAAATTGGTTTACAATTGGTTTATAGCCTTTCGTTGCATAGTCCTGGACAATTTAGTAATAAATGACCCTTTTAGTACCAGCTCATTAAAAGAGGGGAGTTACATAATGGTCATGCCATATTTTTTTTTCTTTTTTAAAAATTGGGCATAAAATCTTCAGTGACTATGCTGTTTGAAATACAGGGTAGAATTATACCAATAATTGCTAAATTTTACTCTTAATTTATGCCTTTTTAATTGTCAAATAATTATTTGTTCAAAAAGGAACAAAGTTGTTTTAGTTTGCCAGTTTTGTAAGCTATCAAGCAACTAATGTATTGCAAGAGAAATTTCAGAGCTGATATCAGATTTAAATCAGCCCACTTTTATCCATGAGGTTGCACATATTTTTTGCTTGTGTTAACATAGAAGATTGACGTTACAATGATAAAAATTGTTTCACATTTAAATTCTTTTTAAACCATTAAAATTCTTTCTGGTAAACAAGTGAGTCAGCTCCTCAAATTACAGAGCACCTGTTTAAAGAAGATAATGTTCATCAAATATAGTGATTTGTATAGAAAGAGTATTTAATGCATTTCTCTTTTAAAAATTAAATTTCATTAGTTTTTTTTCTTTCCTCCAAAAGTGTGTGGATTCTCATGTCATATAACTTGTGTAAACAAAGCTCCTACAACTTGTCCAGTCCCCTCCTGAGCAGACAAAAGGTCCCCTTGGCATAGATCCACAGAAAGGAATAGGAACAGCATATGAAGGTCATGTGAGGGTAAGTATAAGTGTATCTTCTAAGGTTTGTTAATGAGTTACAGTAAGTTTAAGTCATCTTACAAACTTGGACTTTGCAGAAAACTAGGCGATTAATATTTAATAATTTAACTTTATAGCCAAGTAATTTTTAATTATATTTTTAAGCAAAAAACCTAACCTTGGAAATAAATTCCAAAATCATAAAATTTTCTGTTTCTGTCTTACAATAAACAGATATTTTTAATTTTTACAAATTAGTGTTTGTCACATTTTCTTACTCGGAAGGTGACTTGTTCATGAAATATGGGACATTATCAAAGCAGAGTCATACATAATTGAATATTTTTACTACTTAGAAATAGATACATGTATGTCACTTTAAGTAGTAGAGAAAGTTAAATGCATTTTTTTGGGGGAGGAGGCAGGATCAAACCCAGATTCTCTTATATCCAGGGCAGGCCTTGCACCATTTAAAGGTCATTCAGTGTTTCAGAAAAGAGTGTTCTCACATTTTCTTACATTTTATTTATGAATATAAGTGTTTTATCTACACTTTACTATTAAAGGACAGACTTACAACATTAGTATGTTATCTTTTAGTTTGACTATGCAATTAGGGGGTCTCAGGTACACATATTTAATTTGTGTTGTTTTTTGCTTGTTAATCTCTAATATAAAAATAAGATCCCTAAGCCAGCTGGAGTGAAGAAAGGATGGCAAAAGAGCTTTGGCTGTCGTTTGTGACTTCAAACTCTTTCTGTATGAAATTGCTGAAGGAAAAGCCTCTCAACCCAGTGTTGTGGTTAGCCAAGTGATTGACATGAGGTAAGCTTTCTAATGGAGAAATAGCTCTGCCTTTATAGATAGTAATTAAAAAGGGTTTTCTTCTGTGTGGGAGTCAGAGGTTAGGTAAGACAGAAAATGGAACAGGGTGCTAATAATTGTCGAGGGTACTAATGCCAACCTAGAACTGAGCATTAAATGGAGGCAAAAGGATACACATGACAACCTTTTTGGTGTATGTTCTGTAATCCATAGTCTGGAAGGGAAGGAAAAGAGAAAGAGAGAGAAAGGGAAAGAAATAAAGAACCTGCCATGGAGGTGGGCTGGGGAAGGGGGAGGGAACCGGGAAGTTGGTGGTGGGAGATGGGCACTGGTGGAGGGACGGGTGCTGGAACACTGTATGACCGAAACCCAAACATGAACTTTTTAATTGTATATCTTTTTTATTTGTATATCTCACGGTGGTATAATAAAATACTTTAAAAAAAATTAAAAAAAAAATAAAAAAGGGTTTTCTTAACATACTATTATAATTCTTTTATAGCATAGGAATTTAAAAGGGTTTTATAAGGGCTTTTATATATAATTATAGTACCTTCTAGGAAATGTTATAGTTACCATATAGGCTGGTACCTGTGTCTTGAGTTTTTTAGGACTGGGCTGAGGGGAATGAAGCTAATGTTTGAATCCAGTTTAAAGATTGCTGGCATAAAGATCTGATGTGGAGTTTATATCCTCTATAGAAGTTTCACACAATTCCAGTGTGAGGAAAGACCCCCAAAATCGGTCAAACTCTTAGACCATATAATGACTCAGTAAACATTTAAGTAAATTTATCTTTTGAATGTTTCTGGTCTCATTCTCCAAGTTCATTCCCTCCCCTTGCCTCTCCCTATAGCTCCAGGCACTCTCCGTAAGATCATATTTACTTCAGTCACCATTACATCTGCTATAAGAACTCCGGACAAATGTTTGCTACAAACAGTTATTCAGAATTTTAGCAGTGACTCATATGACCTAGTCCTAGCTTTCAAACACATTATGTTCCCCATTAATATGGACTTCCCAAAACATTAATAAGGAAAATCTCATGGGGCCTGTTATAGGGGTTTAAATATAGAAATAGAGAAGAATCAAAGATCAAACTAAAACATTTTCTAAGACAAAAAGAATGATGATACCAATGACCAAATTAGAGAAATTCCAAAGAACTGGTACAGTATTGAAACAAAAGTGAAGTGTCAGAGCAGCTGTGTTGAGGGCTCTGGAAGTGAGAAGCAGGGAGGTTCAAATCAACTGAGGATTTACAACCTGCTGGAGTCAAATACCAATTGCACATGTGAACTTAACAGGCCTTGTGACTTTGCATAGGTTATCTTGAACCATGTATCATTGTTAAGTTTCTCCCAATAAAATGTTGAGGCACTATCAACTGTTAGCAGTTATAATGGAAGAGGAAAAACCCAATTCTTTTTTTATACTGGTTTTTTAATTTATTTTTTAATTTTTTATTATGCTTTCATGAGATATATAATAACAAAGATGTTCATGATTGGGTTTCAGTCATACAGTGTTCCAGCACCCATCCCCCATCTTCCCAACATCATTATCCCCAGATCCCTCACCCCCTCCTTTCCTCCTTTAGCCTGACTCTGTGGCAGGCACTACTCTCTCTCTCTCTCTCTCTCTCTCTCTCTCTCTCTCTCTCTCTCTCTCTCTCTCTCTCTCTCTCTCTCTCTCTCTCTCTCTCTCTCTCTCTCTTTCTCTCCTTTCTCTTACATATTATGGCTTGCAATACACACATTTAGGTGTTACATTGTATATCTCTTTGCCTGTGTTCAATGCCCGCTCTGGTATTACCATTTCCAACAATTCCTAGCACAGTGGTCCCTTCTCTGACCCCCACACACTTGTGGGAGATTCCAATCATTGGCAAGTCCTCCTGGTCCATGGAATGCCTGGCCTTGGATATTGGTCTCATACTATTTTTATGTCCCACAAATGAATATAGTCATTCTGTATTTGTCTTTTTCCTTCTGATTAACTTGACTCAGCATGATACTCTCCAAGTCCATCCATTTATAGACGAATTTCATAACTTCGCTTTTCCTAACAGCTGCATAATATTCTGATGGGTAGATGTACCGTAGTTTCTTTAGCCAGTTGTCTGTTCTCAGGCACTCAAGTTGTTTCCATATTCTGCCTATTGTGAATAGTGCTGCTATGAACATAGAAGTGCAAATGGTGTTTCTGCTGTGGTGTGGAAAACCTAATTCTTAAACATTTCAATTTAGTTTTATGCAATTAAGTTTTAAGAAATGCTTTATGTTTGTTTAAGGAATACAGCCCCAGGCCCAGAGCAATAGCACAGCAGGTAGGGCAATTGCTTTGCACACTGCCTACCTGGGTTCGATCCCGGGATCCTATATGGTCCCTCTGAGCACTGCCAGAAGTAATTTCTGAGCACAGAGCCAGAAGTAACCCCTGAGCATTGCCAGGTAGACCCAAAAAGCAAAAAAATAATAATAATAATAATAATACAGCCCAAACCGCTCAGCATTTCCTATCACTTTTAATGTGCCACTTTTCTTTCAGAGATGAAGAATTTTCTGTGAATTCAGTCTTGGCTTCTGATGTTATTCATGCTGGTCGAAAAGATATACCCTGTATATTTAGAGTAAGTATGTATCTTGTAATTTGTTCCTGAATTATTTTTAAGTGAACATATATATTTCTCTTTATTTAGATGATATAAAAAATCCCTTTTATGTGAAAAATTCTTATATCTGATCATGGGATTGTTAAGTCCTTGTCCTAAGAATTTATTAGCTGTTTGTTGCTAGTTGAATTGTCTGTATTATTGTTTCTACTGAGACTATACCACCTACACGGTAAAGCCTGGCAAGCTCCCGTGTTTTATTTACTTTTTATGCCAGAGACTAGTAACTATTATGGACCTCAGTTCCATAACCTGAAGAATTGTTTTGGCTCCTCCTGTCCCTGGAGCAAGTAGATGCCCTTGGGTTGCACTTGCTGTGACAGGACTAATGGAGATGTTACTAGTGCCCATTCGAGCAAATCGATGAACAATGGGAAGACAGTTGATACAGTGATTGTTTCTTTTTGTTGAGTTTAGTTAGCTTCTATGTTGCTTTCCCATCTAATGTGGTGTGCTTCTAGTGGGATGTATCAATATTGAGGAATTAGTAGATGCTGGGTGTTCCATAGACTATAAATGTCAGGATTGAGGCCTGGGTCAATGAGCCAATCTGGAGGCTCTTGTGGGTGGTGAGCATGGCAATGATTTATTTCTCATCATAGCTGTACACTTGTTATGCTACTGACTCTCTGAGTGTCCAACTCATTTTAGTCTGGAATACCCTGAATAACTTTGCTCACATCTAATACCTTCACACTGGCTGTTTATTGGGTTGGGTGTCTCCCTTTCTGTGTGTGTGCATCTCTCCACATTTTCTCTACTCATTCAGTAATCTGGCTGGGTCCTCTATGACTGTCTTCCACAAGAGCAAAAGGAGTTGCCAGGCCTTTTAAGGGTTAGTCCCCCAAACAGGGCATCACTGCCTTCTACACTCAGATAAGTCAAGTCCTGAGGTGATCAACTGAAGGGGGGAAATAGATTTCTTTAAGAGTGTAATTTTTAGGAGGAATTACTGGTAACTATCTCTGGAAGCTATGTACAACAATACAAGTTTGAACCGTAAATAAAACAATAAATGTTTAAGAAATGAACTCCTGCTCTAATGTTATGTCTGTATGCTTAATTTTGCTTGACTCTCAAAAAGGCTCAAAAATCACAATACTTTAAGTCTCTCAGTTCCTAGACCAGCAAATATTTATTCTTTTCCCAGCCACAAAGGTAACCTATAGAAAATTTAACTGATTCAAATTGTGGGATTTTAGTGTTATTGATGCTTAAGTTATTTTCAGTAAGGGATCCATATATATAATGTAAATATGTTTTAATTATGTGCTGTTTTGTATTATAACCTTTATTTAAAGAATGCCCCGCATAATCTGATCTTTTGTGAAATAACATGTGTAATTATTAGAAAGTAACAGGATATGTTTCCACACATATGCCTCCTAAAATACTGAGAGGGTTAAGTAAGACTTACAAAATGCTTTGATCAGTTCCTAGTCTTGGTAATTATTCAGTATAGTTGCTTTTGTTATATGACTATGTATATTGCACTTTTTAGTGACAATATTTTGGAATATTTTAGCAAAAGAAAATAAAAATGATACTAACGTTTAGAGTGGTATCTGCATTATCATGAAATCTAATACTAAAAATAGTTATTCTAAGGAATAACTAACTTTGTAAAGATATCATTTAATGAATGCTCATTTTGTTGACTGCTTCTAGATGGCCTGGCAAGAGCATAACACTGGCTTAAAAGAATATCAGTTTTCTAATGTCATGAATTTTGGTTCAATTGCTTTAGGTCACAGCTTCCCAGCTCTCAGCATCCAGTAACAAATGTTCTATCCTGATGCTGGCAGACAGTGAGAATGAGAAAAATAAGTGGGTGGGAGTGCTGGGTGAATTGCACAAGATTTTGAAGAAAAACAAATTCGAGATCGTTCGGTCTATGTTCCCAAAGAGGCTTACGACAGCACTCTACCCCCTCATTAAAACAACCCAGGCGGCTGCAATCATTGGTATGAGCTTATAGCATTTATTTTGTTATTATAATTGTTTACTACTATGCCTTCTAAGCAGAGATTGACATTTGAAGAGTCCTTAGTGTTTAACATAGTCTTGTTATACCTCAGAGGCTCAGTAAATGTTTATTGAATGAATAGAGCTGTCTTTCAAGAACAAAAATAAATATTTCCCTTTTTTTCCTAAAAAAGAACAGTGCTAAAGGTTAACTTAATACTGAATCGGTTTTCAGCTTTGTGACTTAGAGCAAGTCTTTTTTTTTGTTTGTTTGTTTCTTAAAGCACAAGTTTCCCCTGTTAATATATTCTGAATGTTTTGTATAGGTTATTGGGAAGGTTAAGTAAGGTGGACCGTATAACACAAGAGGATCCCTTCATATAAAAATTATTCTACAAGACACAGAGAGAGAGAGAGAGAGAGAGAGAGGGAGGGAGAGAGGGAGAGGAAAAGGGGGTACCTGCTATTGAGGCAGCCTGGGGTTGGCGGGAGGGGGGGTGGGTATACTGGTGGTGGTGATGGGGCACTGGTGGAGGGGTGGGTGCTGGAACACTGTATTACCAAGAACCAATTATGAACACCTTTGTAACTATGTTTCACTGTGGCATAATAAAAAATTTTTTAAAAGTTACAAGGCTGCACATGATTGGGTTTCAGTAATATAATTCTCTAATACCCTTCCCTTCACCAGTATACTGGGATAGTGGAGAGCCTTTCTAAGAGGTGTGAGGGAATATCTCATTGTGGTTTTGATTTATTTTCCTGATCCTAGTGACACTGAGCACCTCTACATGTACCTGTTGGTCTACTGTAGGCTATATTGGAAAAATGTTCATTCTATTCTCTTGCCTGTGCTTAAATAAGAATTTTTGCTTTTAATTTTGCATTAAAAAATTCCTCTACAAGTGGCAGCTTTTGTGCCTATTGTTTTACCTTTTACTATATTCTTAAGTAGATATCCAACTCTTTTATTACTTCTAGTAAATAATGAAAATTTAAATAGCACTCACAATTTTTACTGCCAAAGTAAGTAAAGGAACTAGATCCAAGACACTAACAAAACTAGGTTTATAATTTTTTTTTTTGCTTTTTGGGTCACACCCGGCAATGCTCAGGGGTTACTCCTGGCTCTGCACTCAGGAGTTAACTCCTGGCGAAGCTCGGGGACCATATGGGATGCCGGGATCGAACCTGGGTCAGCCGCGTGCAAGGCAAACACCCTACCCGCTGTGCTATAGCTCCAGCCCCGGTTTATAATTTTTAATTTATTTTTATTATCTCAAGATTTATTTTATTTTATAAAACTTTATATGAATTATTTTTAATGATCTAGTTAAGAAAACCTGAGATCATATATACCACTGTATATGAAAGAAAATTTAATAGTACAGGTTGTTTTTGCTCAGGGATATCTCCTGGTGGGGTTCAGGGGACCATATGGGATGCTAGGGGTCGAATACCCAAGTTGACCACATACAAAGCAAACACCTTACCTGCCGTATGATCACACTGGAACATGTACCAAATTTCTTTATCTGTTTTTTTTCTACTTGTTTTATGTATTTTTTTGTCCAATTTTAAATGTATCATATCTATATCTTATGCAGATCATGAAAGAATAGCTTTGGGAAATGAAGAAGGGTTATTTGTTGTGCATGTCACCAAGGATGGTAAGAGAAAATTTAAATGCTATGGAAAACTTGGAACCATATGTCATTAGAAAATTCTAAATTCTGTATTGTAGTTTCTGAAAAGAGCAGGGCTATTTTTTATTTCATCTATAAGTTAAGTATTCTGTAATTAATGTGTTTAAAGGTCAAAAGATAATTATTAAAAACTTGTACTAATCCTCCTGACTTCCTTTTTTTTCAAGCACTAAAACTTCCAAGTTTGCGTTGACTTTCTTGTGTCATTTCATTTCATTAACACCATTAGTTAAACATTACTCAATTTTCAATAATAGGAAGCTCTGGTCATTTCCTAGAATTTAGTGCCAGTGAAAGGACTTTCCTTGAAAATCTCACATACCTTAACACATGATGACCCCTTTGCTCTGGCTGCTAGAAATCTCAGTGCTGCATTTATTAGTGCCTTATTGTAGATTGGCTGGTTATCTTATAGTGGTGGTAGTTATCTTTCTGTGTCTCCATTTGATTTCCGCTCTCTCTTCCTCTTTGTATGTACTTGTGCCTTTATTACAAATTGGTTTATCACCTGTTTAGTATAATAAAGATAAGACTCATTAACGTTATTTTGTATTCAGTACATTATCATTGCTTTGCACAGAAATTATTAGAGTTGGTGATAATAAGAAGATTCATCAGATTGAACTCATTCCAAGTGATCAGCTTTTTGCTGTGATCTCAGGACGAAATCGTCACGCGCGACTGTTTCCCTATGTCAGCTTTGGATGGGCGGGAGACTGATTTTTACAAGCTGGCAGAAACTAAAGGGTGTCAAACTATAACTTCTGGAAAACTGCATCATGGAGCACTTACTTGCCTGTGCGTGGCCATGAAAAGACAGGTTCTCTGTTATGAACTACTTCAGAGCAAGACTCGTCACAGAAAATTTAAGGAAATTCAAGTCCCATATAATGTCCAGTGGATGGCAATCTTCAGTGAACAACTCTGTGTGGGATTCCAATCGGGATTTCTAAGGTACCCATTGAATGGAGAAGGAAGTCCATACAGTATGCTCCATTCAAATGACCACACACTGTCATTTATTGCACATCAGCCAATGGACGCCATCTGCGCAGTTGAGATCTCCAGTAAAGAATACCTGCTGTGTTTTAGCAGCATTGGGATCTACACGGACTGCCAGGGCCGGAGATCCAGACAACAGGAACTGATGTGGCCGGCAAATCCTTCTTCTTGTTGTAAGATTGTCTTACTTTTGATAGTCTTATATTTATCATTTTTCTTTCCACTCTCCCATGAATACATTCATCCTGACAAGTTCTATGTTAAGCTATCCTTAAGATTTTCCTAAAAACTGATTATGTTTATAGTTTGCTGCAGGTTGATTTTAGGTTGACCTTGCCACCACTCACTACTTCAGACTAGCCTTATTTCTCTTTATATATTTAAAGCCAATCATTCTGTCTAGTATATTACTTGTGGCTTTTTCACCGTTGTAGTTTTGGAGAATCCTAAGTAATTCAAGGAAAGATTTTTTTTTTGTTTTGTATTTTGTTTTTTGCTTTTTGGGTCATACCCGCGATGCTCAGGGGTCATTTCCTGGCTCTTTGCTCAGGAATTACTCCTGGAGGTGCTAGGGGACCATTTGGGATGCCGGGAATCAAACCCGGGTCTGCCACGTGCAAGGCAAACGCCCTACCCCCTGTGCTATCGCTCTAGCCCCTAAGGAAAGATTTCTGATGTAGAGTAGGAGTTGGAATATCTGACTTTCATAACTAACTCTTCCAGTAACTTAATTATGAGCTTAGTTTAAGTAAAGCATTTAATATCTCTTTACTCTTTACCATTCATAGATGTTTATTTTTTTAAATTAGTGTGTATCTACCTAATTTTTAAATTTATGTCAGGTGTTTCATAACTGACTCTTACATAAAGATTTTCCTGCTTCTAATTTTTTTTTCACCACCACTGGCTTAACTATTTCAGAATTAAATACTTCCAAAGGTAAAGGAGTTCCTTCATATCTTTTGTTTGGGGCAGAGGATCACTGTACTCTTAGTGTTAACAGAATCCTCTGCCATTTACTTTATAGCTATAAAATTTGACTGCTGGTATTTCCACTCTTAATTTAAGTTTTGTTTTTCTCCTTACCCGAGTTGTTGATTTTTTTTAAATGGTTACTCTCAGAATTTTAATGGGTTTTCTTAAAACAAATTTTTGGCATAAAAGCCTTTCCCTCTGTCCCTCTCCCCAGGTTACAACGCGCCCTATCTTTCAGTGTACAGTGAAAACGCAGTTGATGTTTTTGATGTGAACTCCATGGAATGGATTCAGACGCTCCCTCTCAAAAAGGTAACCTGACATTAAGGGCTAAGCAACTAATAAGTGTAAGTGAAAAACTATTCTTGACTAATCACCATTTTCTGGCACGTGTAGCTGATAATTTGATACTTGAAAACTTGATGCTTGAAAACAAAAATCAGGCTTGTAGACTTCTGATGATGATCATGATGAAATCTATAGACGTTGAATTTGCTGCAAAATAGCTTTACTATACACTGAGCTTTCAATACAGTGTAACTTAAAGTTTTTAAATCAAGCTGACTAAGTGCATAAGTACCTCAAAAACATACCATTCGTTTATATTTAATTTTACTTTATTATAATTTATAAATGTGATTATGATCATATTGAACAAAATATATCTTACAACCTAAATGTCAGTGTCATCTTTCTCTTTTAGTATAAGAGTCTCTGAGGGAGTAGATGATGATGATGATGATGATGATGATGATGATGATGATGATGATGATGACGATGATTGTTTGTTTGCTTTTTTTATTTGTAACTTTTTTTATAATTTATTTGTAATTTTTTGTTTGCTTTTTGGGCCACATCCAGAAGTGCCCACGGGCTTCCCCTGACTCTCGCTCAGGAGTGATCCCTGCAGTGCTGGGGTCCGTATGTGGTAACCAAGATTCAAACCAGAGTTGAACGTATCTATGACATTCACCTTAACCTCTGTACTATCTTTCTACCCCCTTCTTACATGACTTTTAATATTGGTAGAGCATATTTCACTGCCTAGAAAGCTGATTAACAGAATAAAAATTGTATTTTAACATAAAAATTTTTAAAAAAGGTTTCACATTACCAGTAAAACATTACGTTTTTCTCTAGTATTTCCCAGAAATAACATGAAGAGACTATGTATAGAATATTTTGCAAAAAATGAATATTAATACTTTCATTCATATAAATACTCCATTTTATATGTAGTGTGTATCATTTCAAATCATGGTGTCTCAATAAATATAATTGAAAATCATGGTGTCTCAATAAATATAAATATATAGTAAATAAAATGATATAAATATAAATAAATATATGTAATATACAAGTAAATATAAATGCATATTAATATGTAAATATATTAATAAACATAATTTATATATAATTATGTGCCTATATGTATATTATGTATATGTATAGACATGTATATGTATATTATATATGTATAATATATGATTATGTATATTATATATGTATATGTGTATATATACATATATGTATATTATATATGTAAATTTTGGAGATCAGAGGTGACTACAAGAGTATGCCACCCTCACGGCAGAGGCTGGCAAGCTACCTGTGTCATATTTGATATGCCAAATACTGGTAACAGTTATAGACCTCATTCCCATGACCTGATGGAGTGGTTTGAGGCTCTTTATGTTCCTGGAGCAAGCAGGTGCCCTTGGGCTCTACTAGCATGAGACAGGACATATGGAGATGTTACTGGTGTCCGCTGGAGCAAATCGATGATGAACGGAAGACAGTGATACAGTTATTATTTGCTAAGGTCAGGGTTTAGAAGAATAGATAAAATACCCTAGACCATTATTCAAAATCAGCCCCAATTTTTTTTTAATTAATTCACCATGTGATAGACCATTTCAAAGCGGTTTGTGATTGGGTTTCAGTCATACATGCTCCAAGACCCATCCCTGCACCAGTGCACGTTTCCCACCACCAGTGTCCCCAGTTTCCTTCCTGCCATTCCTCTCACTCCCCCACAACTTGTCTTTGTCTCTGTCTCTCTCTATAGATAGAGAGAGGGTGAGAGAGAGATCCTTTTGCAATACTGACACTGAAGAGTTATCATGTACATCCTTTTACCAACTTTCATTACTCAGTTCTAGTCTAGCGATACCATTTCCAAGTCTTATTGTCAGACTGGTCCCTTCTCTGTCTTACCTACCGTCTGAATCTGCCCCAATTTTAAATCAATCAGCATTTGCAGAGCTCTTGGCACTTGTATATAAAGCAATTAAATATGATTCTCTGGCTTATGACTTTTATCAAATTTCCTTAAAATACAGATTTATTTTTGTAGTTAAATATTTATATATAATTCCATTATATTTTATTTTCAATATTATGCCATGGGCCAGAGAGAGTATAGGAGGAAATGTGTTACTTGCTCACAACAGACAAGCACTGCCAGGAGAGATTCTGGAGCACAGCCTTACACATAGCCCGTGGGGCCCAAAAACAAAACCAAAAAGTTGTATGTCATGTCCCACCTTCATTTTTTTTCCACACACTTTGTGTCTAAAGATTTATCTCTGCTCACAAGGTTGTGGTCCTCTCCCGGGTTCCTTACCTGCCCTTTATAAATAAGACAAGCTGATTTTGGGGGTACCTTAAGTGAACATGGAGGTTTGGGTGTACCCTAAGTAAGCCTGGGAAATAACAGTTTTCAGTTCAACAAAAGGAAAAGATCCATCTGTCAGCACAGTATATAGCTGTATTGCATATGTATGCAGTATATATGTATGTATGTGTGCAGTGCACTGTGTGAGGTATATAGCTGTGCATTACATGCAGTATATATCTCACTGCTTTTCACAACTACAAAATATTTTGTTAATGAAGGCATTTGGTCTTTTGTTTAGTCCACTTCCTAATTAGCAGACATTTTAATTTTTCTTACATGTTTGCTGTTGTGAGCAGTCGTTGCACCTTGAGCAGTTCCTGCATCTTGTGGGCAGGAATTTTTTAAAATCATATGCCTGGGAACATAGTTGATAAAACAGAAGGGAAAGGACATGTTCTGCTTGATATGATGGAGCGTCATTATTTTCCAAAGTGATTGTACCAGTTGAGATATCCCAACCAGTAGGACATGAAGTTTTTTGCTCTTTTGTTGTTGTTTGCTTGGTTTTTTGTTTGTTTGGGTTTGGGGGCCAAAAACCCTGCACTCAGAGATCACTCCTGGATATGGTTATGGGAGCCTTATGAGATGCCAGGAATCAAACCCAGGTCAGCTGTGTGCAAAGGCAAAGAAAGCATCTTACCACTGTACTATCTCTCTGGCCCCTACCTTGAATATATGAATTCTTACACATGTCTCTTGTACCACTTGATGTTGTTAGAATTCATTGTTATATAACCATTACAAATAGTTATCAAATGTTATCTTGTTTAAATACTAATTTGCATGTCTCCAGTTAACTATCTTGTTCATAATCTTTTGTATATTTATTCATTATTCATATTTCCTCTCCTGTGAAATGCCTCATTATTTTTTCCGTATTGATTTACTGAAAACCTTGTTTGATTGTTATTGTTGTTTTGGGCCACACCCAGGTGTGCTCAGGGCTTACTTCCAGCTCTTTGCTCAAGGCTTACTCCTGGCAGGGCTCATGGTCTGGAGCCATGCAAGGCCAGCACCTTACCTGCTGTACTATCATACCAGCCCTGAAATTCCTTATCTATTATTGAGTATTAGGTTAGCAATGGATGTGATTGTTTTTTATGTTTGTAACCTATCCATTTTTATGGTGTAGTGAGCCGAAAATTTATTATAAAAACAATAAATTTTATTCTGCTCAGATTATGTTATAAATTTCAATGTAGTCATTTATTTCATTGGAGTTTTGGTTGGGTTTTTGGTTGGTTTTGTGTTTGGACTTTTGTTGCTTTTTGTTTTGGGACCACCGCCTGGGGTGCCTCAGGGCTTACTCCTGGTTCTGTGCTCAGAAATCACTTCTACCAGTGCTCAGGGGACCATAGGGGGTGCAAAGCAAGCACTCTGCTCTCTTCACTATACTGTCTGGCTCCACATAGTTGGTTTTGTGTTAATTGTCACCCTTTATGTTTGCCATTTTTCTCTGGTTTAAGATACTTGCTGTCTCAAACCCATTAAGGTCAAACCTTTATTTTTCTTTCAGAAGTTTCAATATTTTGCCTATCACACTGAGGTTTTTAACCCATTTGAAATTGATTTTGAGATATTGTATGAAGTGAAGATTCAATTGCATCTGTTCCAGATGACCACTTATTGATTATTCTTTCTTTTCTTCTTGATGGATAATTCATCTCTGTCCTGTGTATATAGTTAATGTAAATAAGAGCAAAAAGTGGCTGTGTTGAAATTTTACTACAATTATTTGGTCACTTAATATCTTTAAATATTTAAATTTAAAGTAAAATATTGTCCTAGTTATTTTTTTTTAAAAAGTTATTATACCACCGTGAGAAAGTTAGAAAGTTGCTCATGATTGGGTTTCAGTCACACAGTGTTCCAGCTCCCATCCTTCCACCAGTGCCCTATCCCACCACCAGTGTCCCCAAATTCCCTCCCCCCAGCCTGCTATATAGCAAGCACTTTTCCTTTCTTCTCTCTCTCCCCCTCTCTTTCTCTCTCCCTCCCTCTCTCTCCCTTTCCCTCTCTCTCTCTCTCCTCTCCCCACCCCTCTCCCTTCTCTTACACATTGTGGATTGCCTTACAGACAAATAGGGATTATAATTTAAATACTCAGTTCTAGTGTGGTATTATCATTTCCCACAATTAGTAGATATATTTATATCCCACTAATGAATGCAGTCATTCTATCTTTGTCCTTTTTTCTTCTAACTAATTTTACTCAGCATGATAATCTCCATGTCCATCCATTTGCAGGTAAATTTCATGACTTCATTTTTTCTGACAGCTATATAGTACTCCATTGTGTAGATTTACCATAGTTTCTTTACGCAGTCTTCTGTTCTCGGTATTCAGGTTGTTTCCAGATTCTGGCTATTGTGACTAGTGCTGCAATGAATATGGAAGTGCAGATAGTGTTTCTTCTGTGTGTTTTTGTGTCTCCTGGGTATACTCCCAAGAGTGGTATTGCTGGGTCATATAGGAGCTCAATATCAAGTTTTTTGGAGGAATGTCCATATTGTTTTCCAAAAGGGTTGGACCACTCAGCATTCCCACAAACAGTGGATGAGAGTCCCTTTCTCCCTGCATCCACACCAGCACCAGATGTTCTTGCTCTTTTGGATATGTGCCAGTCTCTGTGGTATGAGATGATACCTCATTGTTGTTTTGATTTGCATCTCCCTGATGATTAATGGTGAAGAGCACTTTTCATATGCCTTTTGGCCATTCGAAATTCTTCTTTGTCAAAGTTTCTGTTCTTCTCCCCATTTTTTGGTGGGGTTGGCTGTTTTCGTCTTGTAAAGTTCTACCAGTGCCCGATATATCATGGATATTAACCCCTTATCAGATGGGTGCTGGGTGAATATTCTCCTCCCACTCTGTGGACTGTCTTTGTATCTTGGTCACTTTCAGTTTCATATAAGCCCACTTGTTTATCTTTGCTTCCATTTGCTTTGTCAGTGGTGTTTCATCTTTGATGATACCTTTAGCTTCAATGCTGTAGAGCCGTTTTTCCTGTTTTCTTTGATGTACCTTATAGATTCATGTCTGATGTTGAGAACTTTAATCCATTTTGATCTGACTTTTGTGAATGACATTAGAAGGTCTAAGTTCATTTTTTACATGTAGCTGCCCAGTTTTCCCAGCATCACTTGTTGAAGAGGATTTCTTTGCTCCACTTAATATTTTTTTGCTCCTTTATCAAAGATTCACTGTATTCCCGTTGTTCATCGATTTGCTCTAGTGGGCACTAGTAACATCTCCAAATGTCTTGTCACAAGCAGGTGTAGCCCAAAGGCATCTGCTTGCTCCAGGGACAGGAAGAGCCTCAAACCATTCTTCAGGTCATGGAATTGAGGTACATAATTATTACTAGTTTTTGGCATAACAAATAAAGCACGGGTAGCTTGCCAGGCTCTGCCGTGTAGGTGGTATGCTCTCAGTAGAAGGCTCTCATCTCGAGCATTTATCCAAGTTTGAGATCATGTATATGAGAAGGTGTCAGGATATTCAGTTCTATTCCATAGGTCTACAGGTCTGTCTACTACTGTACCAATACCATGCCATTTTTATTACTACTGCTTTGTAGTAGAGTTTGTAGTTGGGGAACATGATACCTCCCATATTCTTTTTTTTTTTTACATTTTTGGGTCACACCCAGCAATGCCCAGGGGTTACTCCTGGCTTTTCACTCAGGAATTACTCCTGGTGGTGCTTGGGGGACCAAGGGGATCAAACCCAGGTCAGCTGCATTCAAGGCAAATGCCTGGCCCACTGTGCTATCCGCTCCAGCCCCCTCCCATCTTCTTTTTCCAAGGATTACTTTAGTTATTTGTGGGGATTTATTATTTCATACAAATTTCAGGAGAGTTTGGTCAATTTTTTTAAGAATGTCATCGGTATCCTTATAGAGACCATGTTAAATCTGTGTAAAGCTCTAGGGAGTGTACCATTTTTTTTTTTTTTTTTTTTTTTTTTTTTTTTTTTTAAATATTTTATTACACCGCCATGTGATATACAATTACAAAGATGTTCATGTTTGGGTTTCCGCCATACAGTGTTCCAGCACCCATCCCTCCACCAGTGCCCATTTCCCAGCACCAATGTCCCCACTTCCCTCCCCCTCCCCAGCCCGCCTCTATGGCAAATTCTTTATCTCTTCTCTTACACATTGTGGATTGCAATACATACATTCAGAGATCATCATGTATATCTTTTTTCCTATATTCAATGCTCAGTTCTAGACTGGTATTATCATTTTTGACAAATATTAGCACACTGTTCTTCTCTCTGTCCTACCCAACCACTGATTCCCACATGTTTGTGGAAGATTCCACCTTTTTTTTTTATTGAAAGATGCTAGGTAGAGCTTTGGTTCTACAGTGTTCCAACACGCACCCTGCGCCCAAACCCATCTCCCATCACCAATGACCCCACCTCCCTCCCCGCTCCCGCACCTCAACCACTTGGCGGAGTTCTGTATGTCATTTCTTTCCTCTTTATATCTCCTTCCCAACAAACTTTCCTGCTCTTCGTTGACTGCAATGCATTAAAAGACATTACTGTTTCACTATTTTAGTGGAGCACGCGGCCGCTAAGCGGCCGCGACCCTGGGCTCGAACTGGCTTTTGCTCTGTTGATCTGGTCTGAGGCCGTTTCGCAGCGGTCCGGACAGCAAACATGGTGGCTAGTGTGGTGGGCGAGTCACATCTGGCTGCTTCCGGGACCCCTCAGAGGCGACGGGCCCACTCCCAAAACCCATCTGCCCTCCCTCGGGGTTCCGATGGTCAGCTAGGCCCGCGCGCAGGCCAGCGCCAGCCTCCCCAGCCTTCCGTGAGGCCCTGTGCTGGCCCGTGGGCAGCTGCGCCGGCAGGGCCACCAGGTCCGACAAGATGGAGGGGGAAGGGACGACCACGCCTCCACTGGCGACTTCCCGGTGATGGGAGTGTACCATTTTGATAATGTTAATTCTCCCCATCCATGAGCAGGGGAATATGTCTCCATTTCCTCAGGTCCTCTTTTATTTCTTGAAGCAATGTTTTGTAGTTTTCTTTGTACATCCTTTACATTCTAAGTTAAGCTGATTCCTAGGTATTTCATTATCTGTGGCACAATAGTGAATGGGATCATTTCTTTAATATCCCTCTCTTTTTGTTATTTGCATATAGGGAAAGCCATAGACTTTTGGGTATTGATTTTGTACCCTGACACTCTACTATAGTAATCTATAGTTTCTAGGATCTTTTGGTAGACAGTTTAGGGTTTTCTAGGTATATCTTTTCATCTGCAAATAGTGACAGCTTGACTTCTTCCTTGCTTGTCTGTATGCCCTTAATGTCCTTTTTCTTCCCTGATTGCTATGGCAAGTACTTCCAGTACTATATTGAATAGAAGTGGTGAGAGTGGGCAGCCTTGTCTTGTCCCCAATCTTAGGGGACAAGACTTGCAAGTGGCTTTCAGTTTTTCCCCATTGAGAATGATGCTCACTGTGGGCTTATAGTAGATGGCTTTGACTTTATTGAGAAAGGTTCCTTCAGTTCCCATTTTATGAAGTGTTTTTATCATGAATATGTGTTGGATCTTGTAAAATACTTTCTCTGCATCTATTGATATGATCATATGGTTTTTATTTCTTCTCTTATTGATATGATGTATTATGTTGATTAACTTGTGGATGTTAAGCCATCCTTGCTTTCCAGGGATGAATCCTACTTGGCCATGTGTATAACCTTTTTTGATAAGTCTTTGGGTTCTATTTGCTAGTATTTTGTTGAAGATCTTAGCATCTGTGTTCATCAGGGAGTTTGATCTGTAGTTTTGCTTTTTGTGACATCACTGTCTGATTTAGATATCAGGGTGATATGTGCCTTATAGAAGCTATTTGGGAGTGGTTCTGTTTTTCTATTTCCTCTAAGAGCTTGAAAAGGACTGGCAGTAGGTCCTCTTTAAAACTTGGGAAGATTTTACTGGTGAATCCATCTGGACTGGGCTTTTGTGTTGGGTAGACTTTTGATCACTGATTCATTTTCCACAATAATGATATATTTGTTCAGGTATTCTAGATCATCTTCTTGAGGCTGTAGGAATTAAGGAATTTATCCACCTTCTTCTAGGTTCTCTTTGTTTCGTGGCATACAGACTCTCAAAGTAATCATCGATAATCTTTTGAATTCCTGTGGTTTCTGTTGTGATGTTCCCCTTTTCATTTATGATTCTATTTATTTGGGTTTTCTCTTTCCCTTTCCTCCTGAGTCTTGCAGGTGGTTTGCCAATCTTGTTTTTTTTTTCAAAGGACCAGCTCTTGGTTTCATTGCTCTTTTTGGGATTCCAACTCGTTGATTTCCACTCTTAAGTTTCTTACTCCTTGCCTGGATTGGGCTCCTTTTTGTTTGTCACTTTTTAAGATCTTAAGCACTTACTAGGGCACTCATTGTGTTTTTCACTTCATCTTCAGAGTCTTTTATTGATGACATTTCTGATTGTAGTTTTCTTCTGCTCTTATTTCCTCCCATATTTTATTGGAGATCATTTTTTTTTTCATTGAGCTCATTAGACATCCACACCATTTCTTCTCTGAATTCTTTGTCAGAGAGATTATGAATATAGGTATTCCTAATTGATGTTTCGGGCTTTTTTTCTTCTTCCATCCTTCAAGGAGGGGATCTGCGATGTTTCCCCATAATTCGGTGGTAGTCCAGAGGTGGAATCTTCTGGGGTAGTGTTCCTATCTCACTGCCAGATAGGCCTCTGTAAATGTCAGTTTTTCTGTGCTTTAGGGGTATGTTGTATTGTCAATGTTGTTCGAGTATTTAGTCTTCTGTTGTGATCCAGTAACAAAGTCCATAATGTTGGTTCAATGCAATATTGAAAGGAGGGTTAACTTGCGGCCACATGAGCTGCCGCCGCTGTGAAGTCCCGTCCCTATGGGTTCTACCTGGACAGGTGGGGCACCGTGGGCAGGACCAAGGTCTCCAGTGCAGTCTCTGGGCATCCACTTCAGATGCTGGTTATTGTAGTTCCGAAGTTTCTGTCACTAAATCCTAAAAAGCCACATGTTCGTCTCTGTTTTGGCTGTGTGCATCCACTGCCGTGCCTAGTTCCTATTTTGTCCAGAATATTCTTTCTTTGAAATGTTGATTTTAGGACTTTGTTCAAATTACAGGGTTTTATATACATTCCTGACAAATGTTAACTTTTTGCTGATTTCCTGAAAGATCTTCATTTCAAAGAGGAATAATAAATGAACTCTTAATAGTGTATGCTTTATAAGCAAGCCAAAAAGTTTCATGATTTAAATGTTTATGTTTTTGTTGAAAAACTAATTTTATACTTTATGATTTTAGGTTCGACCCTTAAACAGTGAAGGATCACTAAATCTTTTGGGGTTGGAGACAATTAGATTAATATATTTCAAAAATAAGATGGCAGGTAAGAAAATACAAATTAATAGGATAGCATACGTGAAAATATTCACTTTAAGCTGCTTCCTAAGATAACAAATGATGGAGCCCACACTGAAGATTAGGGTGTGTCTTACCCTATTGACCACTGTTATATTGCGCTCAAAAGGTATTCTTTGTTAAACTTACACAGATGTATAACGTAACAAGAATGTTACATTATACTTGTTATGTTATACCATTATATAGCATATCTTATGTTTCCAGGGAATAGTGAGGGGAATAGAGAAAATACAAATATGTCTTCTGTGCTCTTTCTACTGTAGAATAGTTTCTCAGACTTATTTGAGAGCCACTGCTGTAGACCCTAACTGCTGCCACTTATAGCACTAAAATGAGTGAAAATTCATCTAGAGTTCCAGTTTGGGACTCTTACAATACTTGAGAATCTTTTTGTCAATACACAGAACTGAGACTCTATAAAGTGCTGATGATTTGGGCAAAAACAGGGAAGAGAGAAATAGCTCAGGAATGATAGAATCAGGAAAGAAAGTAAGAAACCCAGGCATTACAGAGAGGAAAAGATCAGCTTTCCCAGATAGTGAGGAGATCCCAGGCTGGGAGCATGTCCACTGGGTTGAGACAGGTGGTTTCCAGGCAGAGAGCAAATGTCAGTGAAAATTTCACTGAAATATACTACAATGCCCTAAAGTTATAATCATATCCTAGCAACAAATTGCCGTTTAGTAAAGTATTCATAATTTTATGGTACACTAATTTAATGAAGTTGTACTTACGGTATTATGTATAGAAAAATTTTAAGTGACTTAAATGTGAATTAAAACATTGGCATCAAAGAACATGTTAACATGACATTTTATACCAGATACTTTTGGGTAGTGGGATTTTTGTCTTCTTTATGATTTTTCTTTGCCCTTTAAGTGCCCTTGAAATCAGTTGGTAGCAGGAGAGAGAAGATAACAGAGAGATACTTGGGAGGGAGAGAATTAGCCAAAGGGGCAGGATAGGAAACCCAGGTCAGCATTCTTTTTTCCTTCTAGAAAAATCTGTCCATTTCTGTTTATAATCATAGTTGGAATTATTTCATAAGCTGTTTGAATTTTGGCAATCATATATTTTATGTTTTGTTGATAGTCTATGTTTACTGTAATTACTGGTGGTGGCAGATTTTAAAATTTTTGTGTACTTATATAATTTTTCCAAGTATTAGTGTATTTGGCTTTAATGAATAAGCATTTTAGTCTTCAAAGAGAACCATTGTTCTTTGTATTTATTTTAACAGAAGGAGATGAACTGGTAGTTCCTGAGACTTCAGATAACAGTCGGAAACAAATGGTTAGAAATATTAACAATAAGCTGGCGTTACTCCTTCAGAGTTCCAGAAGAGGAAAAGAATGCAACAGAGAAGGTGCATTTTTCTAAAAAAGTCTTTTTTTTGTTTTAGGTACCATGTATTTTAATACTGTTAATCATAGGCTGTTATGCATAAAACATTCCTACACCACACCCTCCACCAGCGTGTCCCGACTCTGAAGAAGCATATCTGATACACTCATTATCTGTATGCGCTTAGCTCAGAAGAGCTGCTTGGTGATAGTGCTGCGTTTGACTTGGAAGGAAAATTTGATCTCTGAAAATCTGACATTCATCTATGGTTTTAAATCTACAATCTAGTCAATGTGATTTTAATCAGTATTTTCACAGTTGTGGGTTCTAATCCAAGTTATGGTTACAGTAACATCTGTTGACTCACATCACTATTATAGTTCTTAGATCATGGATTTTTCTCTAATAGAACTATTTGTGCATATATTAAGCCTATTTGTTTTAAAACTTCAG
The DNA here is from genome assembly GCA_021461705.1 of Cryptotis parvus. Classification (NCBI taxonomy): domain Eukaryota; kingdom Metazoa; phylum Chordata; class Mammalia; order Eulipotyphla; family Soricidae; genus Cryptotis; species Cryptotis parvus. The sequence continues at coordinate 76,985 of JAJIBD010005788.1, forward strand.
CTGTTCTATTCATGAGAAAAAATGTTCAGTTAAGTGTAAAAAACATTGCTAAAGTGTTATCGTTTATTTTTGTTTTGTTTCTTGAGTCACACATGGCAATGCTCAGGGCTTACTCCTGGCTATGCACTCACGGATCACTCCTGACTGGGCTCAGGGAACCATATGGGGTACCAGGGATTAAAACTGGATCAGCATTATGCAAGATAAGCACCCTACTCACTGTACTATCTTTCCAGCCCCTGTTAACATTTATTTTAAAATAAACATAAAAGAGCAAATTATCTGTAAAACAGAGTAGAGCTTCTTTGTTATCTAAATGTTACATGAGCAGCCCTATTTCCCTACCCCAAATGCCTAAGTCCTTTTAATTTGAAATCTAAAATAAAATCTTCTAATCTTCTAATTTAGGATTTTTAATTGAGTGTATTCTATTTCCTTATTACTAGGACTTCACAATTTGATTTTATAAAAATGCTAATTTCTTAATATTTTTCAAAGTTATCTAGGTTGGGTATTTTATTTTACAGAGAGATGCTGCGAGATCCAGAAATGAGAAATAAATTAATTTCTAACCCAACTAATTTTAACCACATAGCACACATGGGTCCAGGAGATGGAATACAGATTCTAAAAGACCTACCCATGGTAAGAGCAATGACGTGTGAATGTGAGTGTGAATGGAGTTAAGAGTAAATGGGGACGTGGGAGGAGCGTAGGGGGAAGAGAGATATGTACACATATACATTCACTAATATGCGCACAGAAACCTACAGACTTAAAGAGAATATATTAGTATAGTCAGGAAATGTGAATCTTAGTATGTCAGTGTCATTCCGAGGCATGATGGCACAATTGATGAGCAAAACATAAAATGTGCATGCCAGACACCAAACCTATCAGTTCTTGTTACCTGCTTGCCTTACAGACTTCTCCCATACCTACATTTCTATTTTTGGTGGTGAAGTAAATTGCCAGAGTTGGAGAGAACTTACCCCAGGATTCAGAACTTATTAAAAATGTTACTTGTTTGAGCAATTTGATACAGATATTTGGGCGCCTGCACTATCCCCTACCCGACACACATCCAGAGGAGTACTGTTCAGCACTGATGGCCCCACCTCCGCTCTGATTGGGAATTCAGTCATTCTCCTTTGCTCAAGTACAAGCATATTATCTTAGTTTTAGCAACATGGAGAGTAGATTTTTTCATCTATAGTAGAGATTAAGAATATTAGTAACTAGTTATTCAGACTATTATTTATGCTTAGCATTCCAGTATAACCTCTGAATAAACTATTGATGTATTTATATTGCCCTTTTGAATAGTTATATAGATAGTTATACTCTTTTTAATAGTAATACAAAATAGTTATATTTTGCACAGATTTTCAATGTTTTTGTTTATTGGGGTTTTTTTGTTTTGTTTTGTTTTGTTTGAGGCCACACCTTGTGCTCAGGAATCACTCCTGGCAGGGCTCAGCAGATCATATGGGGTGGCAGAGTATCTAACCTAGATCGGCTGTGTGTGAGGTTAGCGCCTTAAATGCTGTACTATCTCCCCAGCCCATACTTAGGTTTTGTCAGGAGATTTGGGTTTTTTTTTTTTTTTTTTGGTGGGGTTTCTTTTTTCAGTGAGTCTCATACAAAGCTTGCACTCTGCCACTGAGCCATATTCGTGGCCCTTATAATTGTAAGCCTCATAACTTATTTATTTTGGCAGTTTGAGAAATGATCTATAAATCTTGACCCAAAGCTCTTTATGGAAACCTGTCTAAATTACCCATGTTGCTAACTTGATAATAGTGGTTGCTGATACAGACATCGCTGATAGAAAAGTGAATTTTTATATGTGCCTTTTTAAATTTAATTAAGTCTTTTAAAGTTAATTAAAATTTATTTCATTGGGGCCGGAGCAATAGTCCAGCGGGTAGGGCATTTACCTTGCACGTGGCCGGCCCAAGCCGGTCCGGGTTCAATCTCCAGCATCCCATATGGTCCCCCAAGCACCGTCAGGGAGTAATTCCTGAGAGCAGAGCCAGGAGAAACCCCTGAGCATTACTGGGTGTGACCCAAAAAGCAAAAAAAAAAAAAAATTTTTTTTCATTATGCATTCATTTATTTCTGAATTCTTCATCGAAATATCCCAATTGGTCCATTGCCCCTGCTTATGAATGTGAGATTCTTTGCTCATTAGTTTTCATCATCATCAAGACATTTATATTATATGATTGTCCGTGTAGTACTTACTATTCCCTTAAGAATTTCAAATGATACACAGTCATCCCCTTCCTTTTTTTTTTTTTTTTTTCTTTTTTTTTTTTTTTGTTTTTGTTTTTGGTGCTTTGCAGTTTTTTGCTTTGCTTTTTTTTTTTTCTTTTTGGGTCACACCTAGCAACCCTCAAGGGTTACTCCTGGATCTTCGCTCAGGTATTACTCCTTGGTGGTGCTCGGGGAACCATATGGGATTCCAGGGATCAAACCTGGTGCAGCCGTGTGCAAGGTAAACATCCTACCTGCTATGCTATCACTCTGGCCCCTGTTGTTGTTTTGGCTTTTTTGGGTCACACCTGGCAATTCAGGAAATACTCCTGGCTCTGCATTCAGGAATAATTCCTGGCAGTGCTCGGGGCACCATATGGGATGCCAGAGATCGAACCCTGTTGGGCCACGTGCAAGGCAAATACCCTCCCTGCTGGACTAATATTTTGGTCCCCATTTTTCATTTCAAACCATAAATTTATATTAACTATGCTAGTTAAATAACAAATAAATTAAAAATAATATCATAAATCTCCATATTTTAATTAAAACTAAGTAAAAAACTTTAAAGTGAACAGTTCAATATTAAACTATTATTCCTATATTATATTTTAATCTATAAGATTTTTTTTTCAGCTTTTGCCTAGAAACGTGATTTATTCTTTCCATACTTCCATTCTGAGCATTTGGTTATAGTATTTAGTCTGGTTTTCCTTTATTCTTTGGACTAAATATACCATCAGTCTATGTCCTGTCATTTTTACAGTGTCTTACCAAATTCCCTTAAAAGAATTTTTTAAATTATGATAGCTTGATGATTTAAGTTAATGTTTCTCTTCCTTATTCTTCTCAAGTGGAAGGTCATTTTGCTGGTGCTCCAGGTCTCCTTTAGCCTCATGCACAGAGAGGCTCGGTGCCCGTGTTCCCGAGACGGCACACTGCAGCCGTGTCAGATCTGACCCTGCAAGGTCTCCGCACCAGAGCATCCCTCCTGAACTCCTTCTCTCCCTCATAGTAAAATCTTTTTGTTTCTCCCAAATAAGAGCTCTTCTCTCTTACTATGCACAATTTCAGACTGTATTTCCCAAAGGTTCATTTTCCAAATGCCTCTAAGACACAGCCTGTGTCCTCACTGCTTCCTTAGGCCTCTTGATCCTTAGTATTTGTGGTCTTTCATTTTGTTGACCTCTAACTACCTTTTTGGTTGTTTCTGTCATTAGCATAGGTGACTGGCTAGCAATACAGTCCAGTTTAATACACCTCTGGGAATGTTTTCTTATGTAAACTCATTTGTATTTCCAGAATAAGAAGTTGGTATAAAGTTTTGGGAAATGTTCCACTAACCCATGTAGTATTGCATCAAAGTTTCTGTGTGTTCGAATTCCCTTTGTTGATGGCCTTATTTCATTTTACCCTTTTTCCTTTCACTTGCAAAGGACATGCAAGCTGGGGCTTTTCAAAGACATTCTCTAATCACTTAACAAATACTTCCCAAAACTTGCTTGGGGTAGACATTGGTAAACAACCTTGTCATATGCATGTCTGACAAAACATAATATGCATGTCTGTACCTGTGTATGTCTATTATATGTATGTATACACACATATGTATATATATACTTGTGTTATTTTAATGTATTCTCAAGATTTTAATGTTATTTTACTGAAATTGAATTATCTACGTTTAATGGTCTTTTACACCTGACATTAACATATATGAGAAGAGCTTTCACATACCAAAGCTGTATATTGTCATCTGTGTAGAGAGTATGTTCCTAGATGTGTTAGTGTCGTGTCTTACTCAGCTCAGCTTGCTTTCCTGTGAAATACTTAGACACTGAGAGAGTGTCATGGATGTCTTTGGGAGCTTAATTCTATTTCCTTGAAACAAAGTGATAACTGAAACATGGTCATTCACCCTCAGAAATATGAAAGAGGTGGTAAGGCTGGGGAGTTATTTTTATTTTCTCTCTTGTATAGGAAAATATAAATAATATAAACTGGTCTGTTTTTCTTAGAAGTGCATATGAGGTGGTGGTTTTTAATGATTTGTTATCAGTTACCTTTTTTCATAAGTAGAGATTTGTCTCCCAACTGATTAAAAAGAATATTTTGCCTCAAAACTATTTTCACCATGTCTCTCCTAGACTTTCAGACATTCCTAAATTAATAATAAGTAAAGTTTCTAGCTCAGTGACCTCAAAGAACCTTAAGAAGGAATTTTCCTTCTTAAAAGCAAAGTTATACTTATTAGGTTTTTCTTTTTCTGATTTGTTAATAGCGTTAGAGTTTTTTCTTTAGTACTTATTTTACTTATCTCTAAATCTAAAACAGTATCTTCTATATATGCTTTTTTCTTACTATTATGGGGCCCATTGTCAGCAGTGCTGATGGAGGGTAGACAGAGGGCTCTGGGTCAGTCCCGCAGTGCTGATGGAGAGCGGGGGGGTTGGGGGGAGGGCAGAGGGCTCTGGGTCAGTCCCACAGTGCTGATGGAGGGTAGACAGAGGGCTCTGGGTCAGTCCTACAGTGCTGATGGAGAGCGGGGCAGAGGGCTCTGGGTCAGTCCCACAGTGCTGATGGAGAGCGGGGGGTGGGGGGGGGTGGGAAGGGGGGCAGAGGGCTCTAGGTCAGTCCCACAGTGCTGATGGAGAGCAGGGGGCAGAGGGCTCTGGGTCAGTCCCGCAGTGCCGATGGAGAGCGGGCAGGAGGGCTCTGGGTTAGCTCCCGCAGTGCTGACGGAAGGCGGGCAGAGAGCTCTGGGTCAGTCCCGCAGTGCTGATGGAAGGCGGGCAGAGAGCTCTGGGTCAGTCCTGCAGTACTGATGGAGAGCGGGGGGGGGGCAGAGGGCTCTGGGTCAGTCCTGCAGTGCTGATGGAGAGCAGGGGGGAGGGGGTGTGGCAGAGGGCTCTGGGTCAGTCCTGCAGTGCTGATGGATAGCGGGCAGAGGAGCTCTGGGTCAGTCCGCAAGTGCTGATGGAGGGCGGGCAGAGATCTCTGGGTCAGTCCCACAGTGCTGATGGAGGGCGGGGGGGGGTGGGGGGCAGAGGGCTCTGGGTCAGTCCCGCAGTGCTGATGGAGAGTGGGCAGAGGGCTCTGGGTCAGTCCCCGCAGTGCTGATGGAGGGTGGGCAGAGGCTCTGGGTCAGTCCCACAGTGCTGATGGAGGGCAGGGGTTGGGGGGCAGAGGGCTCTGGGTCAGTCCCCGCAGTGCTGATGGAGAGTGGGCAGAGGGCTCTGGGTCAGTCCCGCAGTGCTGATGGAGAGCGGGCAGAGGGCTCTGGGTCAGTCCCACAGTACTGATGGTCAGTTCCAGGCAAGACGCATTCTCTCTTGAGCCATATCCAGGCTTTAGAAGTTTGTTTTTTGTAACTCTGCATAATTTACCAGATTTACCAGATTATTTTTTAACAAAAGACGCTGATTTCAACTCAGGAGAATATCAATTCACCGTTATCTTTAGTGAGTCATTCAACTTCTCCCTTGAAGGCAGGAATGGTAGAATATTTTCTTGGGAATAGAACTAAATTTTAAGAATTGAGCTTTGTAAATGTGCATGCAGGGAAGGTGACCAGGTACTGAGTGGCACTTCTCAAATACTCACAAGTTATTTTGCCTGAAAACCCAGAAGTGTTTTTCTACCTATAATACATTTTTATGTATATCTAAGCATTACAGAGAAGAATTTCCCCTGTAAATAAATACTTTGGGTGTCAAAATGGAGACAGACTTGGTATATGGTAAACAAAAAGCATATCGCACAAAGATTTATTTGTTCCAGGAAAAACAATAAGTAAAAACACAGCCATTATCACAAACCTATAAAAACAGGAAATAACTTTTAGGTATCTAAAGAAGCAGCTTCTTAATACTCTAGTAAGAGACCACTATAGATTTTCTTGATTTTTTTTCTTGTTTCTTGCTTTTTCTGTCCAGTTCTTAGTAGATTTTTACCATGTTTCAGTTCTATCACATCAGAAATAGAAAGCTCAAATAAGCTGTGAAAGTCTTCTCAGATCTCTGAAAGCCCATTTTCTACTCTCAGTGATAGTAATAAAAGAATGATTTTGTAAAGTAAATGAATTTTTGGCAAATCAGCTATTTAAGTAACTGAAAAAGGATTGCAGAGTGGCTTTCTGCAGTTTGAGTATTCCATTAAGGATGTATTTCTGATATTGAGATATCTCATTTTTTCAGCATGCATGTGGTCCGAAATGCGCGTGTAAGAATGAATCATTTCCATTACCTCATTGCTGTTTTCTTTCTGTTGTTTTTGATAGCCAGGTTTCCCTTATCCATCCCCTCATCATCACTCGGTCTGATCTCCTCTCCGATCAACTTTGAACACATCTATCACATGACTGTTAATTCCGCTGAAAAATTTCTCTCTCCTGAGTCCATAAACCCCGAATGTTCCCCGTCTCTACGCTCTGTCCCCGGTACACCAAGCTTTATGACTCTGAGGGTATGAACAGATGAGTCAGGCGTTAACTTCTCACTAACCACGTACAGCCGTCCTGTTCTGCTTCCTGCGTAACACTGCAGAGTTGCTGGATCTGGGGGAATGTTTGCTTTTGGCCTGTTTCTCTGTTGCCAGACTTCCTCTTCCTCCCTCCCATCCTCGGCCCCCTCCATTTTTTCCCCCTTCAAGTACTGTTTTGTTTGTTGTTTGGAGAAGAAGATGACTACTAAGAAATTTAAAACAAAAACAAAATTTTGAAACTGTTGAAGGTTTTCAATGTTTAATAAAATACGTTTCCCCATAATGGTGCTCCCCTAATAACAAGTAGTCCTGAGCAGATCTTTATTTTGTTAATCGATAAAATGGTCCAGATTTTTCTAAAAATGTTTATAGTTTATTGCCCTCGATCCCGTTAAGATCAGAATTAAAACCCACTTATTGTATACTGCAGCCCCTTGTGTTTTTCACGGTAGAGGCCCAGAGCACAGAGGGCAAGGTTCTTGCATAGGTGCCACCACGCACAAGTACTGAGCACAGACCTGTCAGGAGTGACCTCTGAGCACAGAGAGCCCCACCCCACCCATCCACAAAATATTTTTTCACAGTAGAAAATATTAATAAGTTAAATATTTGAGTTAAAGAATTAATCAGTTAAAGCATTGAAGCATTAATGAGTTAAAGAAAAATTACACAAAGGTAGTGCCACTGACCTTTGAGCTTCCTACTCTGCATGTGGAGGGCCACAACATCTGGTGCCAGTCAGTCCCCACCATTTGACCTTCCTCTCTGTTCCAGGTAGCTCTGGAAGGGGCCAGAGAACTAGAGGGCCTTACAGGCAAATTCCCGTGCTTCTGTCCTTTAATAAATACGTGCTTACACTGTCTGCAAGGGAACATTTTCTCAAGTTAGTTTGTAGCATGTATTTATAAACTTGTATTGTACAAGCCATTTTACGTAATGCCACCTGAAGAACATCACATTTATCTGCATATAGAGTAATAGTCCAATTTTTAAAACTAGCTATAGGGTGAAAAGCTTGATTTTGTATTTTTTCCTCTTTTAAAATATTTTCTTTGTAATTGTCATTTGCATAAATTATCTGACTTAAATATCTTATTTTTTGAAATAAGATAAACTATAATAAAATAATCCTGCATTAACTTTATTATAATTTATATAATTGCAGTTACTTTAAAATTGCAGGAACTAAAAAAAAAAATAAAATGCAGGAACTGAATGGACTCCAGAGGAATGTTGTATAAGTTAGTCCAGGAAGAGGTTGTTTGTTTTTAATATCAGGGGTCAGAGAGTACAGCTAGTAAGGCTCTTTGCCTTGTACATGACTGACCCAGATTCAATCCCGGCATCTCATATGGGTTTTATGAGCACCACCAGGAATAATTACTAAGGGCAGAGCCATGAGTAACCCCTGAGCATTGCTGAGTGTGGCCCAGAAACCAAAAGGAAAAGAACTTTTTATCTCAGAAATGATGGAGGGGGCCAGAGAGATAGTACCAGGGTAAGGTGCTTACCTTGCATGCAGCCAATTCCTGTTAAGTCCCTGCCACCATGTAGTCCCTCAGTATCAAGTGCTACTGGGCTTAGTCCAGTTTAGTTCAGGAGTTACTACCTTGGGTAATCCCCTGCAACGCAGGGCCTGAGCAGCACCACATCCTTGGGCTCCTGCATTGACCCCAGCTCAGAGGGCCAAGAATTCACAGAACAAGTGTCAGGGTCTCTGGAGACCAGTTAGGAGACATCCCTCCCCCTACAGAAACAAAAGATAGAGGATGGAAGAATAGCTCTGAAGGCCTGAGCAATTGTCTGCATGTGCAGAGCCCCCAGATTAACCCCCAGTTCCACATGGACCCTGCAAGCACCTCCAAGTGTGGCCTTGTGTCACCTCCCGTATGCGCCACTGGATACCCAACTGTTAGGTCTGTGTCACCAGGCGTGGCCCCAGGCTATAAAGCACTGGTGTGCAAACTCACTAAAGCATTAAAATAAAAAGGTATGATGGAAACGGTTCTTAAGGTGGCCGCTCTAGGGAACATATTGTGTCTGGAAAGGACCAGGTAACTTAGGTTTCCTAGCAATTTGTAATGAAGATGAACTTAAGCTGAATGAAAGACTTTTTTTTTAGCTAAATGTCTGTGTATTTTCCTTAATTCAGTATTCAGTGTTAGTAAACTGCTAGTCTTTTCATGGGCTGCATTCTTCCCATCTAGTCTAGAATAGGTTTGTTTTCTAGAAAAGGACAATACTACTATAGCTTAAGGTGCGTATCAAAAAACTAAAATTTTAAATAAAAATGAAATTTATAACCCTACCCTTTGGAGTTTCCCTTTGCTGTGTTGCGCATGTTGCTGGTGCTCAGCCCCTGGGTGCGGGAATGATGAAATGCTAGCCCTGACCATTTAATTCTTTTTTTTTCTGGATCTGTTATGTTCTTAGAGATAGAGATAAACAATTTTCTTAAACAAATAACATTCAGAATTACATGAACTTTGCACACTTGTCCATTGGTTGAATTTGAGGCCAGCCACACAACCTGCAACTTCCAGTGTGTGGTTCTTTAAAGAATATGACTTAAAATTGTTCACGTAGTTGGAGCCTGAGTGATAACACAGTGGCTAAGGCGCCCGCTTGTGTGTGACAGACCTGGGTTTGATCCCTGGCACCCCTGAGCACCGCCAGGAATGATTCCTGAGTGCAGATCCAGGAGTAACCTCTGAGTAGGACCAGGTGTGCCCCCACCACCACCCCCAAAAAAATAATGTTTCAAGTGGTGTTAATACAGGTTTTCCTGACTGCTGCCTTTGGCCTGCCCTGTATTTATTGCTTTGCCACAACCCTTCTCTCGGGTGTCAACCCTGAAAGTTTGAAAATATTGGGGCCACCAGTGTTTCTTGTGCTCTATCAGGTTCAGATACCACTTTGTAAAGTGTATCTGACTTTCAAAACCCTCTGTGACCCCCCTTTCTTATGTAGGCAACCAAAAGCATCTGGTGATTCAGTGGGAAATTCCCAAGCCAGTATGCGAGTTCAGTGCTTCTTCACCCCTACAGCGACCGCTGCAGGCATCAGTTATGACTGGAGCCCTTCTGCGGAGGCAGTAGGTGTGCCTGGGGCCGCCCCATTCACTGTCTCACCAGTAAAACGCTTATTTGAGAGGCATATGCTTTTAATTGACTTTCTTCAGAATGGACTGATTGAACTATTGAGCATCCTAAGCAGATTTAAAGGTCAGATATTGTCAAAGCTGCATCTCAGCTACCTGCAAATGTCCATGTAATTCTATATGTAATTCTGTATTTCACTTCTAACCGTATAGCAATTCTCATAACACTCAGCTCTCCAGTGAGTGTAAAGCTAAACATTCATCCTGGATGGAGTGAGGTTACTGCTCTTTGGGCAGGGGGGGTTCTTGCATCCCTTCCTTGTTCTCTAGGACGAGATAATTTTATTTTCTGAAATCATATTGAAAGGTAGTCATCTCTACAAAAAAAAATACATTTTCCCTCTGGCTAAAGACTTTTTCTCTCTCATTTTTAGAATCCTCGGCCTCAGGAAAGCAGGGCCGTGTTCAGCGGCTCGGTCAGTATTCCGTCTATCACCAAATCCCGCCCTGAGCCCGGCCGCTCCATGAGTGCCAGCAGTGGCCTGTCAGCAAGTAAGTGGGCCCAGCTGGAGAAGGCGTCCACCGCAGGGAAGCACGGTGCAGCCCCTGGGTCCTAGATTAACGTGCCGTTCCCACACACTCCGGGTTTGCGTCCTGCGCAAGCCAGTTGCTGCTATTGTCAGACCTGCTGGGATTGAGAATGGGGACAGTACAGGGGACACGCAGACAAATATGACACATGGAAACTTTAGCAAAGAAGATCACCAGGGGTTGTTGAGGCCCTGAGGGTCAGCTGAATGGCCTGCCCTCCCTCCAGTGAGTCTCTACGGAGCAGGATGGTGCTAAGTGGAGCTGCAGGGCTGTGCTCAGACAGGCCAGATCAGGTGGGCCTGGAGACCAAGGTAAGACTCTATTGTATTAAAAGCACAGCAGGAAGCCTGAGGATTCTAAGTAGGGAAGGACATGCGCGGGAAGGCCCTGGGCTGCCCACTGTGGACTGTGCATCAGGTGGGATGGGCACCGCTGGGACCCTATCAGAGTAGGCAGGAGGGAACCACCAGCACCCAGCGTCCAGCAGTGACCACAGGATAAGGTCACTGTAAGGGACTGTAAGAGTAAGGGAGCCTCTCCAGAATTACTCTCCAAGTAGGAACAAAGACATGGTGTCAAGCTTACTGTGGCAGGAAAGTGAGAGGGGAAGATGGCTCCTGGGCTTCCAGCGTCCTATTCAGCAAGGTCAGAGAGGCAGCTTGAAGATGTCCCAGGCATGTAGAGAGAACCCAAGGTCAGAAGAACATGAGCACATTTGATGAACGATCAGGAACCGGTTCAGAATGTGTCTTTTAGCCAAAATACAGATGACATGCATTGTCCCAACTATAAAGAATTTTGAGCTCCCATGAGTTAACTTTTCTAAGGTACAGGGGTGCAAGTTGTCTGTAGCTAGTTCTGGCTTTCAGGGCCTCATGATCTTCGTAAAGTAGCCTCTCTTTTACCATGAAATGCACCATCTCCTTCCTGGACTTCTGCAAGAACCATGACCCAGAGCCATGAGAGAAATGGTCTCCCTGGGAGACTCGATGTCTAGCTCCTGCCCCATCCAAGAAAAATATTTGCCGGAAGAAGAGTGCACAGGGCTACTCAAAAGTGCTGATGAGAGCAATGTACAAATATAATGTGACCGAAACCTCCAAACATAAACAACGTTGTAATTGTGTATCTCACGGTGGTATAATAAAATGTTTAATTAAAAAAATTTAGTCAACAAATTCAGTGAGGTCTTTAGAAGTTCCCGGATTATCAGCAACAAGGAAAGATTGTCAAAATATTACAGTAGCTTCTAATTTGGAGAAGGTGTTTCTAGACCAAGGACCATCTGCCTGTAGCTGTAGAAGGGAATTCCTGTGCCATTGCTATGCAGGTAAACTACACACAGGATCAATCCCATGGCTCCATGAATTCCTAGGGAGAACAGCCAAGTCTGAGACCTCTGAGCGTCCCTTTCACCAGCTGTTGGAGATAGGGAACTCCAGAAGAACATTTACTGCTCAAAGTTCTCTGGTTACTTCCAGAACAACAAAACAGCTCACCTAGAGGCTTCAGGTTTGCCAGCCCAGAGAGGCGGGAGCAGACTTGTGCTGCACTGGGTACAGGACCCATGGCCCCTTGAGGTGCATTCAGGACATGAGGCCAGGCTCACCCAGTCCTGAACCCCTCTCTCTGCAGCAGGGCTCACTGGGGATCCTCCCAGACTCTCACAGGACACAGAGCTGATTACGCATAACCCTCTACCCCTTCAAAATGTCAGGGCCCAACCTGCACCTAAATCAACCATTTACATTTACCATAAATACACCATTTACTGCCTCTTCCACCATTTCCATGGAAGAGGCAGTCCTGAGTCCAGGTATCAGGACCCGCTTTCAGACTAGCCCCCTCGTGCCTCTCGCTTTCACCATTCTGTCAAGACTGCATGGCCGTCACTTCTTCTGGGGCAGAGAGGTGTGTGCCTGTGCTTATTGTTACAAGACCAAGATAACATTCGTTGCTCAGGCTGTAAAAATTTTGAACACACATTAGCTTTTCTTAGATACAGGGGCTCAACTCCCTACGGCCTAGTACCTTATTTCAGGGAGCAACCCCAGGCAGTGCTCAGAGCTTAGTCCTGGCTCTGCTCAGAGATCTTTCCTGGTGGTTCTTGGGGGCCTATGTGTGGTAATGGGGATTTGAACTGGGGTCAGCTACATGTAAGGTAAGCACTTGACCCCCTGTACTAACCCTGTGGTCCCTGATTGGGGCCGGAGCAACAGCACAGCGGGTTGGGCGTTTGCCTTGCTCGTGGATGACCAGGGAGATGACCCAGGATGACAACCCCAGCATCCCATGTGATCCCCTGAGCACCACCAGGAGTAATTCCTGAGCAAAGAGCCAGGAGTAACTCCTACCAAAAAAAGAAAAAAAAAGAATGTTTAAGATGGGGTGATTGAGAACAACATATTTTTGAAAAGAACATTCCAAACGTTGTGGATTAATTCTGTCCACAGTCACCAGCACTGCCGAGGGTAGAGAAGAATGTCACAGGCCCATGTGTGCCAGCATTCAGCTACTCTCCCTGTGTGCCCGCTGTCTGCTCCCCTGTGTGCCCACTTCCTGCTCCTCTGTGTGCCTGCTTTCTGCTCTCCTTTGTGCCCACTATTTGATGCTCACATGTGTGCCTGCTGTCTGCTGCTCTGCACTTCACGTACTGCGTGATCAGCTCTTCCCACACAAAACACCATCAAGAGGAATTTATTTTCTTGTTTACAGGAGAAAGAAAACTGAGACTGAAAGATAAAATAGCACGGGCAGAGCAGCAGGCTCTTTAGCAGTTTGGATTTTCTTTTCAGAATTGCAGGATATATTTTTAATTGACTTCCGCTTTTCATTAAAACTTGGCATTAAACTTTGAGACACAATTGGAAGAGAAATCAATAAAAATGATTATGCCTTTGGATAGAAGGAAAGGCATCTCTGTTCTTGAGAATGTTCAAAAAAGTAAAGAAACAGCAAATGAAAGTCGGTGTTTGTGCAGTGAAGGTCGCATGTCTGGAAGCAGGCTGTGGGCACAGAGGGAAGTGACCTTCAGCAATCACATGGGCTCTGTTTCTCAGCCCATGGCGCATACTAGGGCCACCAGAAGCGCTTCTGTAAAAAGTTCAATTAGTTTCTGATAGGCCGTATACTGTCACTGCTGTTACTCGATATCAACTCTGTGGTCAGAACAGCGCTGCCTGCCGAGCACTGCAGCCAGGATTGAGCTCGCGTGCAGGCCAGCCCCAGCAGAGCTGCCTGCAGTCAGGAAGGACACGCCTCCTTCCCTTGCTGCTCCTGGCCCATTTGTGATACCCTCTAAGCTTTGATAATCACTAACCAATAAATATACTCTAAAGTCATCTTTTAGCATGTTAAGTTTTTAATTGAAAACTAATTTGAAATTTATTAAGCTAGCAAAAATCTGAACTACTCACACTCGTAATTTAGAGGCCCTAAAACCTCAGCAGTCTTCTCTTGACCTAAGATCTTAATACTACAGGTTAGCAAAGAATACAACATGTTCAAGCAAAAGCCAAAGAACAGTAGGTGCAGCCGTGGGCTCAGTAGGCGCCCAAAGTGCTCTGGAGCATTCTGGAGTGTTCTGGAGTGTTCATCTCTCCTTCCGCTGGGAAGGTGCTGCCCTCCTTTCCCGTGCCCCCTCCCCATGTCCAGAATAAGTGTGTGACTTTAAAGTGTGCCTTGTTTCTGTTGCTTGGGCTTTGCCAGGGATTTCAAATGCTGCGAGAGGTGCCTGTTTTCCCAGTGTTGAATCATTCAAGAAATTGAGGGACAGTTCGACACCGGTGGGCAGCTATATCTGCAGTCACTCTGCCAGCCACTATGTCCTTGTATGTGCCCCTGTGCCAGCTGCACACCGCATACTGTGTGCCCTCAGCAAGGCATGGCCACTCTACCAGGCCAGAGAATGGTTTTGTGCTTGTAATTGCTTATAATGTGACATCACAAATGCTGTAGGAGATGCTGAGAGGTGCAAGGTGTGGGATAGACTCAGCAAAGGGGCAGCGTGGGAACAGCTGAGGGCCAGTGCTGTGGGAATGTTGTAGTGGGCAGAACAGTGGGCACAGCCAGCAGTGCAGAGGCTGGTGGCCCAGAGCACAGCTGCAAGGGTGGGAACAGCCGTGTGAGAGGCCATGTGAGATGGCGGGGATGGGGGGAACCCCATACCCCTCCACAGTCTGTGCTCTGGTAGGGCTTACTCCCTCCTGCTTGGAAAGACTGAGCTAAACAATTTCTGCAGGGTCTTCAGCGCCAGAACGGCAGCGCATTGAAGAGGGAGTTCTCCGGCGGGAAGCTACAATGCCAAGCGGCAGCCCGTTGCCCTCACCCTCAGAGGGCTCCCTTGTCTTCCCGGGGCATGGATCAAGGGAGCGGTGCCCCCGTGAGGGACTATGACGGGGGAGGTGAGTGAAGCGCCAGAGCCCCAAGTGCGGAGCCAGACCAGGACACTCCACCAGGAGACAGCCACAGCTACAGTGCGCACTTGCCAGGCTGGGGTTGCAGAGAGCAAGCACTTCTGGGGGCGGGTGTCGGGGGGGGGGTGTCAGGCCCTCTCCACTCCCATAAGAAATTACCTGCCTTCAGCGGCCAGCAGAAAGGCTCAAGCACTTGTTACAGTCTCTGTCTCTGAGGTAGCTCAGAGACTTGTTCCCTCGAGT
Source organism: Cryptotis parvus (assembly GCA_021461705.1). Classification (NCBI taxonomy): domain Eukaryota; kingdom Metazoa; phylum Chordata; class Mammalia; order Eulipotyphla; family Soricidae; genus Cryptotis; species Cryptotis parvus. The sequence continues at coordinate 92,075 of JAJIBD010005788.1, forward strand.
CTTATAGCATGTGGCTGGACAGAACCCGTGGCGGGCTGAGCCCTTCAACCCCTGCCCCTCATGACTGTCTCTGGGGGGCCATGGTGGGCTGAGCCCTTCAAGCCCCTGCCCCTCATGACTGTCTCTGGGGGGGGGGCCATGGTGGGCTGAGCCCTTCGGCCCCTGCCCCTCGTGACTGTCTCTGGGGGGCCATGGTGGGCTGAGCCCTTCGCCCCTGCCCCTCGTGACTGTCTCTGGGGGCCATGGTGGGCTGAGCCCTTCACGCCCCTGCCCCTCATGACTGTCTCTGGGGGGGCCATGGTGGGCTGAGCCCTTCACGCCCTGCCCCTCATAACTGTCTCTGGGGGGCCATGGTGGGCTGAGCCCTTCAATCCCTGCCCCTCATGACTGTCTCTGGGGGCCATGGTGGGCTGAGCCCTTCGGCCCCTGCCCCTCGTGACTGTCTCTGGGGGCCCATGGTGGGCTGAGCCCTTCGGCCCCTGCCCCTCGGTGACTGTCTCTGGGGGGGCCCATGGTGGGCTGAGCCCTTCGGCCCCTGCCCCTCGTGACTGTCTCTGGGGGGCCATGGTGGGCTGAGCCCTTCGGCCCCTGCCCCTCATGACTGTCTCTGGGGGGCCATGGTGGGCTGAGCCCCTTCGGTCCCTGCCCCTCGTGACTGTCTCTGGGGGGCCATGGTGGGCTGAGCCCTTCGGCCCCTGCCCCTCGTGACTGTCTCTGGGGGCCATGGTGGGCTGAGCCCTTCGGCCCTGCCCCTCGTGACTGTCTCTGGGGCCCATGGTGGCTGAGCCCTTCGGCCCCTGCCCCTCGTGACTGTCCCTTGCCCTTACAGGACTCTGACTCTCCAAGGCATTCCACGGCTTCCAACAGTTCCAACCTGAGCAGCCCACCCAGCCCCGTGTCGCCCGGAAGACCAAGAGCCTCTCTCTGGAGAGCGCCGAGCGCAGTAGCTGGGACCCGTGACTGCCAGGAGCGGCCCCTCGCCCTCTCCCTCCCTCCTGCTTCGTCTTTCTGCAGCAGCCCCAGTAGCTGGGTGGGGATTCGGGATTTCTGCCCACAGTCCCCGGACTAAATAGCAGCCACTATTCACAGACAGACTTTCATGAAGCACCTTAGATTAATACTGATTTCATTTCGCACACCTCGAAGTTGCTTTCTGTCCCCTTTCACCCTTCTCCCACAGATAGACAGACCCCTCAAACGTAAGTGTTAAGGATAAGGTTAGACACTTTGTTCTCACAGTAGCCACATTCTAGGCCCCTCAGCACAGCTCCCCTGTCAGCCCTGGGAAGGCGCGCTAAGCCCTCACTCAACACCCACAGTGAATGCTCGACCCAGTTGTTGCCAGTAAGTCCTTATTAATTAAAACTGCATATTTTACTACAATACAGAGTTTACGTAAATACACAATGTAGAGGTTAAATACTGAATGTATATAGTAAAAAGAAGCATCTTGTATTCAACGAAAACTGGATGCATATATGAGAGATCATTTAATTTAAAGAAATGTGTTGTTTCTTGTCTGTTTTCCAGCTAAGTAATTTAAAGAGTAGAAAGCTGTCCTGCGCTGGTTTTGGAGGGAGAGCAGGAGAAAGCAGTTCCCTTGAGTGCCGGACCCTTAGGGAAAGCGCAGGGGCAGAAACTGAGCACCAGACCTTGAACGTTTAAGCCTCTGTGGCATCCCCAGAAGGCAGACTCCTGTTCCAGGCATTTCTTTCCCTGGTAGTAGAATATGGACCACTCTTTGGGCTTTGTTTTTTTATGCTTTGATATCACCCTCTCTTCCTCCCATCTGTGAGGACCCGGGAGAACACAGCTTCTGAAGGGCCGTGAGAGGCTCCAGAAATGGCTTGTTCTGCTCCAAGCCTGCCCCACCCTGAAGGCAGCCAGGTATCCAGATAAGAGCCTGCTTGGAGGGTGGGCTACAAGCGTCCTCAGCTAAGTCTGGGCAGGGACTTTAGACCCACAAAGCAAGAAGGCAAGGAGCGAGGAGCCCGAGCCCACCCCCAAGTCTCACCCACTTGCTCTGCTCTGTCAGTCGGGGACCGTTTGCCTTCCCACTGTTTCAGTCGCCATCGGAAATAAGGTGCAGAACCGGAAGAACCTTATTTCTCCAAGTCACTTCACCAGTTAAACGCATGAGTTGAGAAAGAGGTAGGAATAAAAATATTTCATGGAAGAAAAGAGAACCTGCCTCTCTCACTTTTTATCTGAATTCCTCTGAGAAGTAGAAAGTGTCTTTTCTCTCCACACACTCTTTCCGATCTGCACCCACACCGTGTTCTTGAGTATGGGGGGGCTGCAGGCTGGCTTGGCCTGGTGGGCAGGACACGTGCAGTGACCCGCAGAGCCTACAGTGCCTGACCCACGCTCAGACTCTGCTTGCTTAGACGGGCCGTGGTTTCTTTTGGCTGGGCTTAAAGTACTGCAGTTCTCAAGTAAATCTTTTTGCTTTGGGAAGTTTTGTGTAAAACTTGTGCCTGCAGAGGCCTTGAATCAGTCTTGACTCCAGGCAGCTCCCGACCCTTCAGGAGTGGAGGGACATGGCTGGAGGCAGATGCTGGGCCCTGTGGCTGCTGCCCTCTCCCCAGGACCACCCTCTCCTCTCAGAGGCCCCCAGCTTTCCCTCTTGCATTCCTCACAGTACAGAAACACTGGTATTCCTGAGGAGGCAGAATCACAGGGCCCTACACTAAGCTTGTAGCTATCACAACCAGGTGTGGTGCGTGCTTAGAGATGACCCTGCCTGCATCCTCTTGCTACAGGGAGCCCTGCTTTTCCCACAGCAAGAACACGAGCTGCTGCTGCCCCACAGGGCGTCGCTTTCCCACACAGACGGGTTGTCGCAAAGAGCTGCCCCAAACAGCAGGGTTCAGTTCTCAAGGGAGATGGAGCCAGGCACGCTCCCAGCATTCTGTTGAGACAATTTTCCTAAGATGATAATCGCCTCTGGGCCTCCCCCTGCTCTTAAATATGAGCCTGTTACCTTCAGGAGCGCTGGGAGCATGTGGAAGACTGGACCTGGGTAACGCCAGTGACCAGAGCGAGGAGTAAGAGCTCTGGGAAGGTGGTGTGTGCTCTCTGGGGTCAGCCTTTGTTTTCATGGGGACACGTAGGGGCGTGGAGCCAGGGAGCTCATTTCCCAGCAGCAGAACAGCAAAGATGCATTCGGGCATAGTCGGTGTTGGTATTCGGTGCTATCTATGTCCAGCCAATAATTACTCATGTGCTTTGGGTATTAAAGTTATGTACACACACACACACACACACACACACACACACACACACACACACACACGATTTGTTTTTCTTTTTGCCAGAAAGACTTCCTCCTTGTCATGTGATTACTCAAGCCCATTTCACTTTAGTTACTTGCATAGGTGTGTACACACATGCACACGTACACACATACACATCCCTGCAGTTAGTGATTAGTGTTTTGTACCAGGAAGTAGAGTTTTAAATTAAGGCCCTTCTAGTTGGTTTTCCAAGCACTTCCTCTGCTCAGCCTTTAGGAAGAAACGTGAAGCTCCTGGTCTCCTTGAAGAACCGTCCTGACATTCCCATTGCTCTCAGCCTCTGCCTTCTTTGAGGTGAGAATCTGTCATTAGTGACTGGGGCCACAGCTGCTTCTGTAAAAGGACAGTCACATTCCTAGACTCAGATTTCACTGAAGAACAGCTCGGGCAGTGATGGCGGATGTCACTAACCCCCTCAGGGCTAGTGCCTGGCCTTTGGCACTAATGACAAACCTGTCTCCACATTAGCAGGCGTCTCAGGAAACTCACCCCAACTCCCTGGATGTGGGTACTCCATGCAGCCAGGCTTGCACACCACACAAGGCAGTTACCTCCCTCACTGCTGTTCGTGAATCCTGTATACGGCTGACCCTCAGAGCCCACCTCAGAGCCTTCTGCCTAGCCCCTGACTCTACTCCTGACTCCAGTTCTCTCACAGCCCTGCTAGATAGGAGCACCTGGCTTCAGCTGGAGCTGTCTCCAGTCCCAGGCACTTCTCTTCCTTCCCTGGGGATAACCATTAGACACACACTCGGCACACACACAACACACCCATTTCAGGGGAAATTGATGTAAACAAAGCAACCTTGAAATTTCATTAAAAGAAAACCAAGTGACCTGCCTTTTTATTTGGTAGTGTAATATCATTTTGTTATATACATTTTTAGGGTTTTTTTTCTCATTGTAATATTATTGTACAGTTTTGCATGGCCTAGGTGTAATCTTTTTTTTCCTGTTTAGAATATAATTCTCACAAATACATGTGTATGGAAGGGGAAAAGATAGTGCTTTGGCCTTTTATCACTCTTTTATTTCACTTGGTTTGGTTTATGCCCTCTGTCTTAGGGACCTTCGTAAGAGATCCTCTGCTACCAAACAATGGGAATTCTTTTGCACAGAATTATTTAAGGTGGGATTGTCCAAAATATAACAGAAGACGCCTTACCAGTATTTTATGTTCATATCACTTAATATTAACCAGACTTTGATGTATTGCAATAAAACAGGGAACTGTTAAAAATTGAGTATCTTGTCTTTTTTCTCATTAAAATATCTGAAGAATGACAGAAAGTAACTTCATTTTACTGGCTCACACTTCTGCCAGTTCCCCGCCCCACTGCACCATCCTCATTCTTACTTTTTTTTTTTTTTTTGAGGGCACAGGCATGAAAACCCAACAGTGTAGAAGGTTTCTGGCTTAGGGGGTTATTCCCAGCTCTTTGAGGGACCATATCATACTGGGGGTCAAATTCTCCGCCTCCTGCCATGTCTGAGGCCCCCAATCTCCTCACCCCGGGACAGGTTGGTAACTTGGATTTCTCCATTCCTTCCAGAGCTTGGGGAATAGTGCATGGTTCACTTGAAGCTGAAGCATTCAGCGGCTGTTTAAACGTCCCTGTTAAGTCAGGCTGTGCCCTAGGCACTCCCCAGGCTTTCTCAGAGGCCCTGCTACTGTGCCACTGGAGGCAGGGATGGACAGTACTAGTCCTTGCTACAGCCAAGGTCCCCTCCCTGTCACAGCCCATCCTGTAAATGTGGTGGCCAAGGCGTCTCCAACAGAAGAAATCTTAAACTATGGCTGTACTTCAACTCAGTACTGAATCTTAGTATACTGAGTCTCCTCCTTTCCATCTCTTATGGACTTCCAGGTGACACTGAATATAGTGTTACTGGTGTAATGGTTCGCCATACTTTCAACCACAGGTGGGCAAGGCAGGGAAAACTTAAAGGACAGTGGCCAAATAGCTTGCAGGCCAGTCTCTATTGTAGCTTGGAACTCAAAGCTGCATTAGGTGCCACATAAATGCATGAGCACAACAGTGTTCCAGAGAATTAGCAGGACAGGCAGGGGGCTGACTTGGCCCAAGGACGATATTTGCCAGCCCTTGGTTTATTTTATTGTTCTGGAGCCACATCAGGCAATTCTTGGGGACCACATGGTGCCAGGGATTGAACCCACACCTCTCATTGAGCTGTCTCCCCAATGCAGCCAGCCCTTGGTTTAGACTAGTGATGAGATGTGGGCTACTCTCTCCTAAGGTACTCAGATTTACCCTAAGTTTCTAAGAGCCTAACAGCCATTTCAGCCCTGAGCCACTTCCTCATTTGGCCATCATAGAAGTTTGTATGTTAGTATCATATACACGTCCCTTAATATAGAAATACAGCCTTTTATGGGGACACTAAAGTTAACTAGGGAGAGCCAGTGCTGGGGTAACCCCCAAAAGGGCCATCCACAGCAACTCTCCTAAAGGCCACCCAAACCTCCACTCTGACCCAGAGTTCAGCAGTCCCAAACTACAGAAAGTCTTAGATTCCTTTGGAAACACCTGGAAGAGCCTAGCTCGGGCCACTGCATCGTTTCACTCCTGCCATGGAGTCGCTGTATGATCTCACTGCGGGCCTGGCACTGGCCTTGCTGGCAGCGACCACAGTTGCTGGGAGGCCAGGGGGCTCTCGACCCTCCTGAGCTTCTCACACTAGAACACATGGGAATTGCACAGGAGGTTCTGGGACCTCGCACCACTCTTAGGTTTGATGCAGGCCCTTGATAGGAAGACGCCACAGCCAGAGAGACCTTTTTTTTTTCTTTAATTGAAACAAAACCTATTACAAGTAGAATCGTACCAAAATTCACAGAGCCAGAATGACCCCAGGTCTGACCTGGTGACACTTGCCATTCATGTCCACTACGGCTCTTGGCTTGGTGGGGAAGGAAGCTTCCTTCAGCAGAGACCCCTGTATTGCTGCTCTGGAGGCGCCTTCTCATGGGGCAGCATTCTCTGGAAACCTCCCATTGTCAAAGCCCGCTCAGTACCCTCTGCTCAGATCAAAGGCGAGAGAGGGACAGAAAAGAAACTTTCAAGAACAGACTTGGTCAAACCTCACACTACGGAGTTAACATCCAACCCAGCTCTGCTATCTGGCTGGTTTGAGTTGGTCTGATTTTCGAGATTTTTTTTTCAGTGTTGTGTTGTTGGTCTGGTGACAGGAATTCATAGGCACATGAACATTCAAAATTCTCATCAGGAAAGCAATAAGTTGAAGGGGCAAAAGCTTCCTTTTCTGTTCCTCTAGAATTACTTCAGGTGAATGAACAAGCAGGTCACGACAGAAAGGGGCTGGGGTTTCATTTTCACGTTCATGCTACTCAGCCCAAACCATCAGCCCTAAAAACCATGCACACAGCAGAATGGGTTCCCAGCAGTGTCTGCGCCTGCCCTGTCGGAGCCCGTCTGTGACACGGACAGAGGAACTGGACAGCACGGCCAGCCCCGGTTTCCGGTCTGCACAGGCGAGCCCCCACTACTGCTGCTCGGCCGCTGCTTGCAGTAGTTGCTGTAGGCCTCCTCAAACATGGCTTTACAGGAGAAGCGCCGCCTTCAGCTTGGAGCAGATGAGGAAGGAGCCGCCCATCTTCCTGTGCAGGGAGTAAGTCTCCTCGGGCGGGGATGAGCCGGTGCTTCAGCATGACGGGGGATCAGACTGTGGATCTTCTCGGTGGTGCTCTGGTTGCCAAAGTCAAAGGGTTCATCTGAGGCGAAGGCCTCCCCCCAAGATGAGGATGGCATCCAAGTGGGCATCTTCCATGGCCTGAAGAGGTGGGGGCAACACGCTGTGAGCAAGGGCACCCACCTGCCAGGGGTGGTTCCACACAAGGCCCCATGCTGAGGGCAGTGTCTCACTTGAAAGAGCTTAAAAACTCCAATAGACCTAAACTCCAAACCTGCGGCGGTCAGGCAAACGCTGACGCCAAGTGAAGACTCCTGGGAGGCAGGAAGGTGGGGGCTGTGGCAGAGCCCCACCTGCACACACTCTTCCCCAGTTCTCAGCCTTCCCCTTCGGGCCAGAAAAGTCCAGCCTGTGTGCCTGAGCCTCCCAGCAGCAGGACCACCAGGCTGGTCTGTTCAGCCTCTGCTCCCTGGGCAGCTTCGGTGGCAGCAGATGCTGCCCCTTACTGGGTGCTGCTCACCAATGCCCTCAATGCCAGCTCAGTGAGCGCCCTGGCAAGCCCTTACACGACAGTGGGGCCTAGAAACACTTCACACGCCTGGAGCCCAGCCTAACACCATGTCCCTCCTGCCGCTGTCACGGAGTCCAGTCATTCGTCCTACGAGGCCTCAGGGAAGAGACAGCCCACGGGCCCCGCTCCTCTCCACGGGGAAGACTGCTCGCAGGAACTGGGCAACCCCTAAGGACTTGTGGGGTGCCCAAGCCCCGGGAACTCACCTTAACCTCGTAGCCAGTGAGGAACTTCATCTCTATGGATTTCTGCAGCACGGCCGCCCGGTCCCTGTCAGCAGCCGCCCTGATGATCTGGGGAGGTACAGGAGACCCCGTGGGCAGAGAGTAGACCCCAACAGCTAATGCCACCTGCCCCACCTGCTTCTGACCGGTCTGGAAAACCCAGTGTTGAGCCTGACAGGCAATGTTTGTGTCACTGATCCCAAACCCAGCATGGACAGGAACACTGGCCACATCCCACCAAGTCCCCAAGACACAGGCGCCCAGGCCCCAGGCCTACCTGAATGTAGAGGTCTGTGAAGGTGCTGTCATACTCGCGTTGCCCCAAAGTCCAGAAGAGCCACCTGGGCATGGGTGAGAGTGAGCAAATGGGGGGGTTGTGGGAAGCATGGGACAGGGAAGGTTCGCTCCCCACCTAGGGGCAAGCCCCGGAGGGTCTGCACTCAGTACACCCACCTTGTGCTGCTGAGGGTCGTAGAAGAAGTTGGCCCAGTTGGGGTCTGTCTGCATGAAGTGGAACTCGAACAGCTCCCGCAGACACAGCACCAGGATGTTGTAGCAGATCTGGGGGCAGGCAGCCTTGCACATGGCACCAGACACCTGGCGCTCCCATTTTACACCTTGTCTTCCACCCGATTTTTTGCCCAGGGGACAGTTTGGAATTCCAGGGTGCCAGTTGGTGGGGACACAGCATCTACCTGATGACTCGGCCCCAGGGGCTCCCAGGCCAGCACAAGTGTCGCGGTCGCAGGCCCCCTCAGACACACCTCATTGCGGACCTCCTGGCTCAGGTCCTCGGCCTGGTCCAGCGGGAAGCCAGACACCAGCTCTGTGGTGAGCACGTGGGGACTGCACAGCTCGTCCACAATGGCAGGTACACAGAAGAAGGGGTGCTCCTTCAGCAGCTCCCTGGCAGGGGCGGGGGTCAGACACAGGCCCAGAGTCTCCCCAAGGGCAGAATCTTCTGGCCCAGAGCTAGAAGAGGACCCCCCACCGCCCCAGGGGAACCGCACCTGAACTTGCGGGCACAGGCGGCCTCACGCTGGTAATCGCACTCCAGGGCCAGCTCCCGCCGCAGCACATCGATCCAGGTGCTCTGGGAACAGGCCTGTGCCAGGGCGGCGTCAGGGGGCTGGGGTTCCCAGGGGAGGCACCGGGGTACCCGACCCCCCCAGACCTTCAGGGAGCATGTTGCTCATGTTCAGCACCGCCATGAGGTTGTTGACATCACTGTTGATGCTCTGGGCCACGCCCGGGTACTGCAGGGGACAAGAGGGGGCGCCCAGGGCATATTGCACAGAACCTCGGAAAGGGGCACCCTTCCATGCCACCTGGCTGCTTCCCAGTTCTGTCCCATTCCCAAATCAGCCATCAGTGGTGCCATAATGCCCCCCAAGCCCCCTGCAGCTGCCCAATTCCAGTCCGTGAACCCAGCTCAGGTTCCAAAGCCAACAACTGGTCACCTGTCCCATGCCCATGCCCAGCACCTACTCCAGCACGTCCCTCAAATAACACCATGACCTGAGCACTGCTCCAGGAGACAGACTCGGGTCAAAAGGAGGTTCCCGGGGACCTGCTGCTTACCCTCTGCTTCATGCCACTTTGAAAAAGTTGGGGTGCCACCTCTAGGTGCGCACCTACCTGGATCTTCATGGCCACGTCGCGGCCATCCTTCATGCGGGCCAGGTGAACCTGGCCAATGGAGCGCAGCAGCGAAGGGCCGCTCCTCAAAGTACTCCAGCTGGTCTCGCCAGTTTGGCCCCAGGTCTCTGTTGAGAGTTTTCTGGAGAGATTTAGGGAGCTTGAGCAGTGCCATGTGGGGAGCACAAGAAGGGACCCCTGCCCACGCTGGCAGTGCCCACACACCATCATCTGCTTCAGCGGCATGAAGTCTGCACTCTGCCGCACCCGCTCGAAGATCTTGGCCAGATGGGGGTTGATGAAGGCATCGTCTGGGGGGCAAGCAGATACAGGATGCTGGGCACGGCCCTCGGGGCTCCAGACAGGTCTGTCCTTCCTCCCAGAGACACTCAGGTCCTCAGGGTCTCCCGCCCAGACACCCAGGCCCCAGGCTGGGGACAGTGGCTTGCAGGGAAGAGTGAGGTAAGGAGTGTGTTGGGGTGGGGGTCCAAAAAACACGTGTGCCAGCCTCCCTGTGCCCACCAGAAACACATAAGCCAGCCTCCCTGTGCCCACCAGGAACACATAAGCCAGCCTCCCTGTGCCCACCAGAAACACATAAGCCAGCCTCCCTGTGCCCACCAGGAACACATAAGCCAGCCTCCCTGTGCCCACCAGAAACACATAAGCCAGCCTCCCCTGCCCACCAGGGACCCAAGCAGGGGGTTCCCTTATAGAAGAACTTAAGGGGGCTGGATAAGTGGGTGAGGCGCTTCCTGGCACCTGGCTGACCCAGGTTCCACCTCTGATACCCCATATGGTCCCCCAAGCCCACCAGAAATGATCCCTGAGTATAGAACCTATAGTAAGCCAGCAGTAAGTACTGCTGGTTCAGGCCGAAAAACCAAGAAACAAATACACTTAATCAAATAAAACTTACGTGGCGTCTCATGTCTATGAAGGAACGAGGTTTGGGAAGCTGTTTAAACACCCGCCATGCCCTGGCCGTGCACACAGCCCTGCCGTGGAATGGCGCTGCTGTATGTGCATCCCCAAAGAAACTGGGGGCAGCGCAGCAGCCTCTTGCCCTTGGTCACACAGAGCCTGTGAGCAGCTCCTCAATCCAGCATCAAGGGGACAGTCACACCTTATGGGGCTGTGTGTCCAAGTCCCTGAGACATGCACCTCCACACCCTTGCTACCTGGATAACCTGGTTATCCTTCCTGGTGCTGGCATGCCAGTGGGTGCCCTGGTACCCTCAGAGGTACTCTCTCAACCCCAGCTCTGCTCTTGGGGTCACACTGAGCCAACATCCAGCTTACTTTCCTCCTAAGGCCACATGCCCCACGCCCTGAGGGCTCCCCTACAGGAGACTATGACAAAGGAGGCTCCCCACTTGCCTCCTCTGTCAATCCTGAAAAGCCAAGACACACTCCAGAGATCCCAAAAATGGCGCGGAATCACAAGAAACAACTGTGTACAACCCTGTAATAGGCTGACCTTGAACACCCTGACAGCTCGGGGCACCCCGGCGTGGCCCGCACTCACCCTGAATGCTCAGCATCTGGCCCAGCTTGAGCGGCAGCGCCACGCACCTTGCAGAGAGTGCTCACGATGCGCTCGGCGTTGGCCTCCGACAGGAAGGGCTCGAGTCCAGCACGGCCTTCTTTCCTGCGGGCAGGGTGCAGGTGGGCACTGCAGGGGGCTCTGGGCAAGATGAGGGAACCCTTGCCCCCAGCCTACCCATGGGAATCAACCCTCTCCCTACCTATCAGGCCCCAGCCAGGAGGGAAGGCAGGAAGAGGCGGCGGCTCTGGGGCCAAGACTCAGAGACCCCAGGGGCCAGCCCTGAGGCAGGGGCTGTCCATCATTGTCCCCCTCTGCCCCCCCCAGCCTATGGGACAAAGGTTCAGCACCCCTGGAGGTCACTGCACGCTTATGGGGACAGAAAACCATGCCCGGAAGCACGCAGAGTCAAGGATAGACACAGCCCAGCCTGCTTGCTTCCACGCCCTCTACAGCTGCCTGTGGGTGGGGGTAACCTTTGTCCAGTACACTGGGGGGGTCAGGGGGACGGCTCAGAGGGGTTGCTAGACAGCCAGGCAGGCAGAGAGGGCGGATCCTGGCTTCAGAAGTTCCCGCACACAGTGGGAATGTGGCTCCAGCAGCCGGTGGGCCGGTGCAGCATAGCACTGAGGTGGCATCCGAGAGGCACTGTGGGAAAGCTTGTCCTGGGGTCCCGGAGGGCAGGCTGATGAGGTGGGGGGGGAGGAGAGATCGCGGGACCACACTTGGGGGTCAGGGAAGCAGCAGCCCCCAACTGTGCCAAGTCAGAATGGCTAGAGACAAGTCCCCAGATGAAGCCTCGCTGTGGAGACCTGGGGCGGGAAGACGCAGGCCCCCACAGGAGGATGGAAACTGGGGTCTCCCAGGCCCAGAGCCTGGCTGAGAGTGACACTCCAGAGACTGGGGGACAAAAGCTGGCCCCTGGCAGTCTGAGACATGTATATGTGAATGTGCACACACACACACACACACACACACACACACACACAAAGATGCAGACACAAAAACAAGCACACACAGACATACACACACAAAAAGATACGCACAGACACACAAAGACATGTACACAGACACACACAAAGACGCACACAGCACACATATAGACACACAAATACATGCATACACAAAGACGCACAGAGGCACACAGACACACAAAGACACACACAGATACACACAAAGACACACACAGACACACACAAAGACAAGCACAGACACACAGACACACACAAAAACATGTACATAAAGACAAGCACAAACACACACAAAAACATGGACACACACGCAGATGCACACAGACACACAGAGACACAGACAAGCACAGATACACACAAAGACATGCACACACAGACATGCACACACTGACACACAGACAAATAAATGCACGCACAGACACATGCACACAGACACAGATACACACATGCACAGACATGCACACACACACACACACACACGCACACACACAAGGCCTTCCCCTGGCAAGGGGTCTTTAGGTGGGGTTTGGCCTCCCCCCGGCCCTGCAGCCCCAGAGCCTGTGCAAGAAGAGGGGTTGGGGGCCTGGGAGGGGCCACTGGAGTCAACCCCCCAGGCCCAAGCACACTGCCCGCTGTCCTGCAAACACGGCCTGGCCGCCACTGTCCCTGACAGACACCAATGATCCTGGGAGCAGGTCTGACCTGTTCCCTGCTTGGAGCAGGAGGGATGTCGGCAGCCATCGGGGGCAGGGAGGCAGGCATGTGTCCAGGAAAGGCTAGTTCCCGCCAGAAAAGCCCAGGCTGGCTTCCCAAAGCACCTCAGCACCGAGGTTCAACACTCTGGGCCGCCTCCTGTGTGCTGGGCTTCTGAGGACATGGCCCCACACTCCAGGACACCCCATGCACTGGACTGTGAGGGCTCATCCATAGAACCAAGCCACCGGCTGGCAAGGAAAGCTGCGGGCCCCCACAGGAGAGGGAAAAGGTGAGCAACTAGAATAAGCTGATAGCTCATGGTGGCCAGATCCCTCTGACACCACCATAGTGGCCAGGGTCAGGGGCCTCCACCCCAAACTCCAAATTCTGCTGAGAAATTCACCCAGCAAACAGCTCTGTCAGTGCTTCCAGCAGCCCCACGCTTACCTAGCCAGCCCCACCGTGGATATAACTCTAGGAGCCCAGGGGGGGCCCCTCCTGGCCCACCAGCCCATCAGGACCACCCACTGCTGTGCAACCTCCACAGATTACTGGGCTGCTGCCAGGGTGCTGCCACTGGGGGGCCTGCTGACCTGAGGGAACCATAAAGACCTGGTGGGCCACGCTGACTGAAGATACCATGCTGACCTGCGGGGCCATGCTGACCCGGGGGCCGTGCTGACCTCGGGGCGTGCTGACCTGGGGGGCCACTCTGACTGAAGGTACCATGATGACCTGCGGGGCCATGCTGATCTGGGGGTATGCTGACCTGGGGGCCGTGCTGACCTGGGGGGCCATGCTGACCTGGGGGGCCATACTGACCTGCGGGACCGTGCTGACCTGGGGGGGCCATGCTGACCTGCGGGACCGTGCTGACCTGGGGGGCCATGCTGACCTAGGGGGCCATGCTGACTGAAGATACCATGTTGACCTGGGGGCCGTGGTGACCTGGGGGCCATGCTGACCTGTACCCCAGCAGAGGGCTGAGGCACCAGTTAGACTGTCTCCCAGGCCACCAGTCTGGGGACAAAGGCCCAAAGGGTCTATCCTGGCAACCCTCACACCCTTATCCACAGCCAAACAGGAAGCCTGGATACCTAACCCAGCCAAACGCAGGCTCAGAGGCTGGGGTACAGTAGCAGTCAGGGTAGACCGGAGAGAAGGAGACACCTCCCACACCCCCATGGAACCAGCCAATGTCACAGTCAGGGCACCTGTGGGGGCTGAGACCAAAAAGACCCTCCCAGGGAGGGCCCTACTCACCTGTGGCATTTTCAGGGCGAAGGCTCTTCTTGGCGACCTCGGCCAGAGCGCCAAAGCCCAGACCCACGGCCAGACCTGCAGGGGAGGTGACAAGTGCGTCCTGCGAGGCCGTGAGGTGGCTGCACCTGCGCCTGCTGTGTGGTGGCCTGTCCGCTCTGCTCAAGGCGGAGGCTGCCTCCCCAACCCCATCAGCTCAGGGGACACACACGTGCTCCCTTACCACACATACCTGGGAAGGGCAGAGGGAGGACCCAGTGCAAACGAGACGGCAAACTCATCTGAGGACCAAGGACATCCTGACAATAGAGAGAACCCTCGGAGGGCAGCCCCCACGTCCACCCCATGAGCAAGCAGCAGCCTGAGCCAGAATTCATGACAGGAAGGCGCGGCCCTGGGAGAAGAGCCCTGGGGGGTCAGACTGCAGGACCCGTGTACTCACGGGGGCGGGGGGGATGACTCGTCCCTTCTGAAACTTGAATCAAAGCTGTGTGGCACCTGTGTCCCAGGGTGAGGCTGGGCCACCCCGAGTGAGGGAGCTGCCTCTTCCTCCCTAATCACACGGGCAGAGCAAGGGACACGACATGCTGCCCTGACAGGAGGATGAGAAGACCCCAAAGATGCCCCTCAGTCCTCGGCTCACAGAGGACAGGCAACTGCATCCACACCCCTCAGCAGGGCTCACATCAGACCAGGAAACACATGGGCCTCCACAGCATCCAAGAGCTCCACAGAGCAGTTCAGGATAATACTGCAGCACCCACCAGTGAGAAATACATTTACAAGACTCAGGCGACAGGGCGAGAGCAATGGAACAGCAGGTTGGGTGCTTGCCTTGCACATGACCAACTCCGGGTTTGCTCACCAGCACCCCGGAGGGTCCCCAAGCCCACCAGGAGTGATGCTTGAGTGCAGAGCCAAGAGTAAGTCCTGAGCACCACTGGAGTGGCCTGAAAACAAAACTGTGACCAAAAGGCACAGAAAGGCCATGAAAAACGTCTGCTGGCGAGTTTTATTTAAGCCAGTCTACTCAAGGCAGGACCAACCATTCCAACAAGCGCCCAGCATCAAACCTCTCAGGGCATCCATGGCGCTGCGAGAATTTCCCACCACACACACAGCTGGGCTGCCAGGGGCCAGGCCAGACAGAACTACAGTGGTCAGAATAATCAGCCTGACTTGTCTACCTCAGACAGACCACACCTCTGGAAATGGTAGCACCAGACCTGAGATCTGTGCCGGCCGCACCTCCACCCCACCATGGCCTGAACTAGGCAAAAAGTTGGGAGTCAGTCTCTGATTAAACATTAACTCCCTGCAGTCTGCCCAGCGCTGTGCGAGCCTGACATGGCAGAGTCCCTGAGAATGTGCCAACAGTAGTAACCTTCACATGCTCTCTTTGAATCTAGATTTTTCAGTCAGGATCAGTCGAGAAGTCAACATGATGAACGACCTAAAACCCTGAGCTGCGCAGGAGGAAAAGAGCAGCATGGAATGCCTTCAAAGGCATTGAAGAAATAGCTAAAAAGGACAAAGAACCTCCAGCTCCAGGCATATCTCTTTGACTCCACCGTTCTCCCTGCATTAACATACGCCTCAGAGACCTGGGCCCTAAGAAAGCAAGATGAGAATGCTATTCGGGTCTCCCAGAGAGGAATCGAAAGAGCTATGCTTGGAATATCACGCATCACTCAAGTGAGAGAGAAGGAATCCGGAGTTCCACCTCCGTCGCTATTCCAGAATCAGGGACGCTGTCTTGTTTGCCAAGGCATCGAAAATCAGATGGGGTCTCTGGGGTGCTGCGGCTGGCCGGGCGGGCGCCTGGGGCTGTGGTAGAGCCCCAGGTCTCGGCAGAAGGTGGAACTACAACCCCCAGAAGTCCGAGCGGAACCGGAAGTAAACCGTCATTTTGAACTCTCACCCCGGCCTGCCTGCATCCTAGGTAGAGTCTCTGGGGTGCGGCGGCTGGCGGGCGGGCGGCGCTGTGCCGCTTATTATTACTAAAACTAGGAAATTCAACACCAAGGGTAGGTAATACCCTCAAGATAAAAAGAAACAGTACACTAGAGGAATTTATCCCTGAACACCGCAACACCATGGGAAAACAACGCAGATCCCCAGCTCGAAGAACAGATGAAGGAATTGACCGTGAAGAATCAAAAAAGAATACAGATATGCATGATCACTCTGACAATGAAATTAGAGAGGAAATTGGTAGGATGTTTAAGGAGCTCAACGAAAAAATTGAGCAGATGTCCAATAGAATACAGGAGAACATAAACGAAGCAGTTGAAAGGGCAGTCAATAAACTACGGGAGGAAATGAGAGCAGAAATCAGAACCATGCAAAGAGAAATATCATCACTTAAAAACTCAGTAGATGAAATGAAAAACACAATCGGGGCTCTCAACAGTAGGATGACAGCAGCGGAAGAGAGAATCAGTGAGACTGAAGATGAGCTGCAGAAAGCACTCAGAGAACTACATAAGATGGAAAAAGATCGGAAAATGGATCAGCAACGGAACAGAGAACAATGGGATGAAGCCAGGCGGAACAACATAAGAATCATCGGAGTCCCAGAGGGACAGGAAAGTAACCCCAAGGAAATTAAAACAGTTAAAAACATCCTGGCTGAAAAGTTCCCCGAGTTAAAGGATGAAGGCATCCAGATCCAAGAAGCCCAGCGTACCAGCAAGAAGAGACCCCAATAGAAAGACCCCAAGACACATCCTAGTCAAAGTAATGGATGCCATAGACAGAGACAGAATTCTTCAGGCAGCAAGATCAAAGAAGGAAATTGTGTACAAAGGAGCATCCATTCGACTTTCAGCAGACTTCTCAGAAGACACCCTCCAAGCCCGAAGGCAGTGGTGGGATATAGTAAAAAAACTTAATGAAATGAACGCCTCAGCAAGAATTCTTTATCCAGCTAAACTCTCACTCAGATTTGAAGGACAGATATACAACTTCTTGGATAAACAACAGCTTAGGAACTTTGTAAAATCAAAACCAACCTTAAAAAGAAGGACTGAATGATCTACTATAAGACGAAACATAACCCAAAAGAACAACCAACCTATACAGAGAGATGGCACAAAATCCCATGACAATAATATCTCTCAATGTCAACGGTCTAAATGCACCAGTTAAGAGACACAGAGTGGCAAAATGGATCACAAAATTGAATCCGACATTCTGCTGCCTTCAAGAAACACACCTGAACAATCGGAGCAAAGACAGGCTCAAAATAAAAGGCTGGAAAACAATCCTTCACTCAAACAACCCATCCAAAAGGGCTGGGGTAGCCATACTGGTATCTGACAACATAGACTTCAGGCTGAAGAAGGTCAGAAGGGACAGTGAAGGTCACTTCTTAATAGTCAAGGGATGCATATATCAGGAAGAAATCACGCTATTAAACATATATGCACCTAACGAGGGGCCAGCAAAATACCTAAAACAACTACTAATAGACTTCAAAGAAGACATTGACAGCAACACAATTGTAGTTGGAGACTTCAACACTGCTCTATCAACCCTGGATAGATCAACAAGATTGAAACTTACCAAGGAAATACTGGCCCTAAAAGAGGAGATGGAAGAAAGAG
This sequence comes from Cryptotis parvus, assembly GCA_021461705.1. NCBI lineage: Eukaryota > Metazoa > Chordata > Mammalia > Eulipotyphla > Soricidae > Cryptotis > Cryptotis parvus. Next base: position 109,557 of record JAJIBD010005788.1, read on the forward strand.
GGCTGGTAGACATATACAGGACATTTCATCCCCAAAAAGCTGAATACACTTTCTTCTCCAGTGCACATGGAACATACTCAAAAATAGATCACATGCTGAGCCATAAATCATACCTCCATAAAATCAAGAAGATCGAAATTGTGCCAACTATTTTTTCAGACCATGATGCACTGAAAATAGAAGTTAATTGTACACAAAAACGGAGACCAATACCAAGTACCTGGAAACTAAACAGCTCACTGCTGAACAACCAGCAAGTCATAAAAAGAAATCAAAGAGGAAATCCAAAGATTCCTTGAAACAAATGAGACTGAAGACACGAATTACCAGAACTTGTGGGATACGGCAAAAGCAGTGTTGAGAGGCAAGTTCATAGCTCTTCAGGCATTCATCAGAAAAGAAGAAAAGGCCATCATAAACAGTCTGACTTCACAACTTAAGATCTTAGAGAGTGATCAACAAAAGGAGCCCAACCCAAGCAGAAAGAAAGAAATAATAAAACTTAGAGCAGAAATCAATGAGATGGAATGTCAAAAAACAATCCAGAAGATCAACGAAACCAAAAGCTGGTTCTTTGAAAAAATAAACAAGATTGACAAACCACTTGCAAGACTTGTAAGAAAAGGAAAAGAGAGAACCCAAATAAATAGAATCAGAAATGAAAACGGAGACATCACAACTGAAAACACAGAAATTCAAAAGATCATCAGAGATTACTATGAGAGCCTGTATGCCACGAAACAAGAGAACCTAGAAGAAATGGACAAATTCCTGAATTCCTATAGCTTCCCAAGTCTGCAACAAGAAGATTTGGAATACCTCAACAAACCTATCTCCATCGAGGAAATAGAATCGGTAATCAAAAGTCTCCCCAAACACAAAAGCCCAGGCCCAGATGGATTCACCAGTGAATTCTACAAAACCTTTAAAGAGGACCTACTCTCAATTCTTTTTTAAGCTCTTCCGGCAAATTGAAGAAACAGAAATACTCCCAAATAGCTTTTCCGAGGCACATATCACCCTGATACCCAAAGCAGACAAAGATGTCACAAAAAAGGAAAACTACAGACCAATCTCCCTGATGAATACAGATGCTAAGATCTTCAACAAAATACTAGCAAATAGAATCCAAAGAGTCATCAAAAAGATTGTACACCATGACCAAGTGGGATTCATCCGGGAATGCAAGGATGGTTCAACATCCGCAAGTCAATCAACATAATACATCATATCAACAAAAAGAAAAATAAAAACCATATGATCATATCAATAGATGCAGAGAAGGCATTTGACAAGATTCAACACCCGTTCATGATGAAAGCTCTCCGTAAAATGGGGATTGAAGGAACCTTCCTCAAGATAATCCAGGCCATCTACTACAAGCCCACAGCGAGCATCATTCTCAATGGGGAAAAACTGAAAGCCTTCCCCTTAAGATCAGGGACAAGACAAGGCTGCCCACTCTCACCACTTCTATTCAATATAGTACTGGAAGTACTTGCCATAGCAATCAGGGAAGAAAAAAGACATTAAGGGCATCCAGATAGGAAGGGAAGAAGCCAAGTTATCACTATTTGCAGATGACATGATATTATACCTGGAAAACCCAAAACTCTCTACCAAGAGGCTCCTAGAAATAATACATTCTTACAGTAGAGTAGCAGGATACAAAATCAATACCCAAAAGTCAATGGCCTTCCTATATGCAAACAGCGAAAGAGAAGAAAGGGACATTAAAGAAACTATCCCATTCACAATTGCACCGCAGAAAATCAAATACTTAGGAATCAGTCTGACAAAGAATGTAAAGGATCTCTACAAAGAAAACTACAAAACGTTACTTCAGGAAATAAAAGAAGACCTGAGGAAATGGAGACACATTCCCTGCTCATGGATTGGAAGGATTAACATTATCAAAATGGTAATACTCCCTAGAGCTTTATACAGATTCAATGCGGTCCCTATAAAGATACCCATGATGTTCTTCAAAGAAATTGAACAAACACTCCTGAAATTTGTGTGGAATAATAAAACCCCACGAATAGCTAAAGCAATCCTTGGGAAAAAGAAGATGGGAGGTATCACTTTCCCCCAACCTCAAGCTCTACTACAGAGCAGTTGTAATTAAGACAGTGTGGTATTGGTATAGAGACAGACCCGTAGACCTATGGAATAGAACTGAGTATCCTGAAACGCACTCCACAAATATACAACCACTTAATCTTCGATAAAGGAGCAAAAAATATTAAGTGGAGCAAAGAAAGCCTCTTCAACAAGTGGTGCTGGGAAAACTGGGCAGCTACATGTAAAAAAATGAACTTAGACCTCCTTCTAACGCCATGCACAAAAGTCAGATCAAAATGGATTCTAGATCTCGATATCAGACATGAATCTATAAGGTACATCGAAGAAAACATAGGAGAAACGGCTCTATGACATCGAAGCGAAAAGTATCTTTAAAGACGACACACCACTGACCAAGCAAATGGAAGCAAAGATAAACAAATGGGATTATATAAAATTGAAAAGCTTCTGCACCTCAAAAGAAACGGTGACCAAGATACAAAGACAATCCACAGAGTGGGAAAGGATATTCACCCAATACCCATCTGACAAGGGGTTAATATCCAGAATATATCAGGCACTGGTAGCACTCCACAAGAAGAAAACAGCCAACCCCATCAAAAAATGGGGAGAAGAAATGAACAGAAGCTTCCAAAAAGAAGAAATTCGAATGGCCAAAAGGCATATGAAAAAGTGCTCTTCATCTTTAATCATCAGGGAGATGCAAATCAAAACAACAATGAGGTACCATCTCACCCCACAGAGACTGGCACACATCCAAAACAGCAAGAACAACCGGTGCTGGCGTGGATGTGGGGAAAAAAGGGACTCTCATCCACTGCTGGTGGGAGTGCCGACTGGTCCAGCCCTTTTGGAAAACAATATGGGCATTCCTCCGAAAGCTAGATATTGAGCTCCCATTTGACCCAGCAATAGCACTCCTGGGAATATACCCTAGAGACCGAAAAACACATAGCAGAAACACTATCTGTACTTCTTTATTCATCTCTGCGCTATTCACTATAGCTAGAATCTGGAAACAACCTAAATGCCCGAGAACAGAGGACTGGCTAAAGAAACTGTGGTTCATCTACACTATGGAATACTATGCGGCTGTCAGAAAGGATGAAATTATGAAATTTACCTGCAAATGGATGGACATGGAGTCTATCATGCTGAGTGAAATTAGTCAGAAGGAAAAGGACAGATATAGAATGACTGCATTCATTAATAGGATATAGATACCAGTGTTTTAATAAATATGGGAAATGGTAATGGCAGATTAAAACTCACCACTGAATATACACAAAGAGACTTAAGTGACAAACTCTAAATATCTGCAGGGCTAGCCATAATGTGTAAAATAAGAGGGAGAGAGATGCAGAGACAGAGAGAGAGATAGAGAGAGAAAGAGAGGAAACTGGGGTACCTGCTATTAAGGCGGGTGGGGGGACGGGGGGGAGGGTACATTGGTGGTGGAAATGGGGCACTGGTGGAGGGATGGGTGCTGGAATATTGTATTACCAAGAACCAATTATGAACACCTTTGTAATTGTGTGTTTCACGGTGGTATAATAAAAAAATTTTTAAAAAATAAAAAAAAAAAAAAAGAAAATCAGATGGGCTGGACATGTAATGCGATTTGGAGACAACCGCTGGACTAGAGCCATTACCGACTGGATCCCACGGATGTCAAAAGATCACGTGGCCGCCCACCTATAAGATGGTCAGACTTCCTTGTCAAGACCCTGAAGGAATGGTTTGAGGCTCTTCATATTCCTGAATCAACCAGATGCCATTGGGCTACATTGGCACGTGATAGGTCCAATGGAAATGTTACTGGTGCCCGCTCGAGCAAATCGATGAATAACGGGATTCAAGTGATCAAGTGATCAAGTCCAAAGATAAGACCATCAAAAAGCAGACAGTGTCAAAAATTCTCCCTCCTGGTGGGCCCTGCTAAGTCATCCTGAACTGAGACCCCACCAAAGGCCTCCAATTCCTTCTGCTAAGCCCCCTCAGATACTCTGGCATCTGTAAGATGCACCGAAAAATCAAAGCGCAGAAAAATCATTCCACAAAAGTGACCTCGGATTCCCTCTGGGGCCTGACAAGCTCCCTGAGGAGCCGTCAATGCTGCCAACTGCCAGGCTTTCCCCTGCAGTCCAGGTGGCAAACGCCGCCCTGACCTTGGCCTCAGGAGCTCCTGTGAACCTGAGCAAACTGGCAGAAGAGCCCAGCTGAGAATGTTCCTAGAACTCCACAGGGAGATCAAGGTGGGCGCCATGCAAGTGGGCCCCTACACTTCCGTCTCAGGCCAGGGCGAGGCTGCTGCTGACAGCCAGAGTCCCTGGGGAGGACACCCCAAGCCTGGGTGCCTGCACTCAGTCCTGGGATGGCAGTGCCACTCCGAGACCTGACCCTCGAGCCCAGGATGTCCCAGAGGAAAACCAGCCCCAGAACCTGGAGGAAGAAGACAGAGACCCCAGCTAAGGCAGTTCCCAGCATTCCTCTCACAAGCAGGGCCTCTGCAGGTGAGAAAGCAAAGGCAACGGGCAGGGAATGGGACTCTCCCTGGGCTAATGGCTGCTGGGCCTAGGGCAGGCTGTGGGCCGCATGCTGGGACAAGCCCAGGTCCAGTGGCTTCCTCCAAAAAAGGCCCTCTGGGGAAAGGGGACTCTCATACATTGTTGGTGGGAATGTCAACTTGTACAACCTTTCTGGAAAACAATATAGACATTCCTCCAAAGACTAGAAATTGAGCTCCCTTTGACCCAGCCATACCACTCCTGGAATATACCCTGGGAAGCCAAAAACACACAGCAGAAACACAATCCACACTTTTATTTTCATAGCAGCACTATTCACACTAGCCAGAACCTGGAAACAACCAGTATGCCCGAGAACTGATGACTGGATAAAGAAACTGTGGTACATCTACACAATGGAATACTATGCAGCTGTTAGGAAAAATGAAGTTATGAAATTTGCCTATAAATGGATGGACATGGAAAGGATCATGTTGAGTGAAATTAGTCAGAAGGAAAGAGAGTTATAGAATGACTGCATTTATTTGCATGACATAAATATATATATATATATATAATATATATATATATATATATATATATATATATATATACATATTATGATACCAAAATCCAATGTAAGGCGGAACGTGGATCAGGAGGTCATACCAAAAGTGGAAATTACCGCAAACATGTGGGAGTCAGAGGTTAGGTAAGACAGAGAAGGGAACATGTGTGAATAAATGTCAAAAGGGCTAATACCAACCTAGAACTGAGCATTAAATAAAAAAAAATGCACATGATGGCCTCTAAGTGTATGTAGTGCAACCCACAATGTATAAGAGAAGGAAAAGAGAGAGAGGGAGAGAGAAAAGAGATAAAGAACCTGCCATTTAGGCAGGCTATGGGAGGGAGGAGGGAATTGGGGACATTGGTGGTGGGAAATGGGCACTGGTGGAGGGCAGGGTGCTGGAACACTATGTGACCGAAACCTCCAAACGTGAACAGCATTGTCATTGTATATCTCACGGTGGTATAATAAAATATTAGATAGATAGATAGATAGATAGATAGATAGATAGATAGATAGATAGATAGATAGATAGATAGATAGATAGATAGATAGATAGATAGATAGATAGATAGATAGATAGATAGATAGATAGATAGATAAGAAGAAAAAGAAAAAAAAAAGGCCCTCTGGAGGTGTGAGAGTTCAGAGAGGGCCAAAGGGAAAAAATAAGGCCACCTTCCAGCCCACAGTCGTCCTCTGGAAGAGAGCTCAGTGAAATGGGCCAAGGGGCAGGAAGAGAGCACTCAGCACTCCTCGTGGCCACCTTCCCAGCCAGAGCCCAGGGTGAGGAGCCGCAGGGCGCAGCTCCAGGGAGATAACATCCCCCACTCTCACTGCCTCTGCTGCTAACTCCCCAGATGGCAGCGCTGACCCCGAACAGACCAGAAGGCCCCTCAGCCCTCTACTCTCCCCTGCACCTGGGACAAGAGAGGAGCCTGGAGAGGAAGCCACATCCCCAGCACACGAGGCCGACAGGAAGGGTCCCCGGGAATTTGTTCTGGGTTCAGAAGGCCCTGCCCTCCATGCCCAGAACTGGGCTGGGGCAGGGAAGGCCTCTAGGCGCCACTCCCACCCTCCTTGGCCACCCACGAGCTGCAGGAAGGGGCACTGAGGACAGGCCCTGGCTCTGGCTCCCACTGTTCCAAAGCTGAGACCCAGCCAAGCTGCAGGGTCACAAGGCCGGGCAACTGGCATCTGAGCCTCTGTGCAAGAGCAGCAACTGCCCAAGTGCCCCTCAGAGCGGGGAGGGCAGGGCCGCACAGATAGGCTGAAAGCAAGATCCTGTGTGTACACGCAAAGCCCTGCTCCAGCCCACCCCTCTGCCCAGGTGTATACCCAGGGTGGGGCTCCTGCTGCCTCGCCCCAGAAGCAGCGCTGACTACTGGAGGCAAAGAGCGGGAAGCAAGTGCCCAGTGAGCCGGGACTAGTGCCCATACAGCCCCCATCAACCCTGGGAGCCCGGGCTCCAGCAGCTCCCTGAGAGCCAAGTGCCTGTGATGAGGGATGAGGACCTGAGAGCAGTCAGCAAAGGCACTCAGGGCCCCGCTGTCCCCTCCACAACAGTCACTGCTCTAAAGCCACTGAAAGCCACTGTCAGCAGGACAGAGAGCACCATGTGCAGGGCACCGCAGACCTCAGAGGGCAGTGTCCCCACCCCGCAGCACTGAACAGCCCCGTGATCACGCCACAGGGCCCCACATGGCCGCCTCCCTGTTGAACCACTCGCATAAGGAGCTAGACAGTCCCAAGAGAAGCCTGCACGCAGGAGGAGCCAGCCCAGCCTCTTCTGCACAGGCCCCCAGACTGTGTGGTGGAGAGGGGCGGGCCAAGGAGGGGCCCCCCACCACTGCAGACACTGCCTGCTCCCAAACATGGCAGGAGAGCAGACCGTCACCCGCCCAGGAGGGAACTGAGGCCGGCCCACCTGCCTGAGGCACATGAGCAGGAACGCCATGCACTCCGGTCAGCCCCCACAGGACACCCCTGGTGGCCCCCTCACCCCCTTCATGAGGGTTCCCCAGATCAGGAAGGGTCAAGCAGGAGAGGTGACACAGGGCCCCACAACACTTACCTCCAAAGTTGGCCAACCGCCCAATCCTGGTCACCGGCACCTTCCGCTCCGTGCCCGCTCACTGAGCTAAGAAGAGTAGGGCCTAGGGATCAGCAAACAGGAGGGGGCAGGCCGCACCCCAAAATGCAGCGGCTCAATGGCAACACACTCCCACAAGCACAAGCCCTGCTCCTCCACACTGCAGCCTCTTGAAGGATGTCCCCACGCTGAGGGGGACCCACCCCCATCCCTCCGGGGGGGCCCTCCCCCAACGCACCATCTGCTTGTGGGGCTTGCTCTCAGGGCGGGGCCTTGGCCTGACGTGCCTTCTCAATGTCCTTGGCTGTGAGGCCCCCCACTGGGGACTGGTCCTGGTGGAAGAACCTTTGCTGCAGGCCACAAGTAGAGAATGGATGTCTGAGGTCTATAAAGAGCCTTGCATTCACCCTGCCAAAGGGGGTGAGGCCTGGCCGGGAGCCCAGCATCCCTGAAGGGACCGCTGGCAACATAGGTGGACCCTGGACCCTCCCTGAGGGAGTGATTCAAGGCCGAGCCCACAGACTGGTCAGGGGGTGAGGCAGTAGATAAGTCATTGGAGGGTCCTGGGGCCCCAGAGCCTGAGAAGTGAAAGTCTGTTTCCGGGTGCGTCGAAGCTTTCCGGTAGGGCTCTTCATGCTTATCCCGACCCTGCAGGGAACAAAAGCTGGTGTGAGAGGAGCCAAGCAGCCAGCCAGGTCACCAAGCTCCTCCCAAGCCCAAGACCCATTCCAGAGGTCAGTTCCGGATGTAAGTGGCACTTCCCAGGCCAAGGCCAGGAGCTCCGATTAGAGCCCCGCACCTGCTCTGCAGAGAAGGCATGCCAGGCCCTCGTGGCCTGAGCACCTGCAGCAGCAGATCCAAACTGAGGCCACTGAGTAGCGCCAAGCTTCTCGCCTGCACGCTGGGGCCAGCACACAGGGGCCAGGGAGCTTCCAGAAGGTGGATCAGGGCCAAAGACCAGCAGAAATAAAAATGTAACCAAGCACCAGAGAGGGGAGCACAGCCGGGGCCAACCCACCCCCTGCCAGCACCACAGGCCGGCCTTTGCCACCTGTGAGCCAGGTGCGTCCCTTTAAAAAGACTCTGGAGTGATAGCACAGCAGCTAGGGCACTTGCCTTACATGAGGTTAATCTGGGCTCGATCCCTAGCATCCCATATGATTCCCAAGCCTGCTAGGAGTGATCCCTGAGTGAGTGCAGGGCCAGGAGTAAGCCCGAGCACCACTGGCATGACCCTGGAGTCAACAATATTTAAGTAAAATGAAAGACTCTGGAGGGTGAGTCGCCACCAGGACCAAGGATACTATCCCTGGAAGCAGAAGCCAGGTGCAGTCAAACAAGGAAATCCCAGGCCTTCCTGATCTAAAACCTGATCGATCGGCTCAGGTTCTGAGTCCAAATCCTGGAATGACCCTGACAGATTCCCAGATCCCTCTGTTACTTCCTGTCTCAAAATAGGACAGCAGCCAAGTGGGGGCAGTCTGGGCCAGGCAGCTATAATTAGAAGAGCCTCTTCCAGAGAAAGTGTTGGCTGAGCAGGAAGCACTCCAGGGCCCTTTCCACCTGCCCTCAGGCAACTGCTCCTTTACACTGTTGTGGTTCTTTCAAGTTTCCAAAACTAAAAAGATCTCTGCTTCAGTCCAGGACTAAACAGAAGCTGGCAGAGGGCAGGTGTGGGTCCCGGCCAACCCTGTCTCTCCCCTGAGGGCCTCAGAAAGTTCCATTCCTTCAGCATCCTGACCCACGAGCAGGCTACACCCCCGTTTGGGGCTTCCCTGCTGTGCGAAGCTTCTGGACACCACAGCCTGAGTCACACAGCAGCAGCCACACAGGGAGCACAGCCCACCCACAGGGACAGCAAATCAGACTAGCAGGGGCTCTTAGCAGGGGCATCCTGGGTCACAATGTCCCCAATCTCACCGAGAGCCCCAGTTCACACACAATGGCTGCTCCTCTCCTTACCTGCACAGTCCCCAAGACCGTGCCCATCTGCTCCACAGCCGTGGACTGCAGGGCCCTGGCCGCCATGACAAGCTCGCCACTGAGGCCCAGGTGCTGGAGGTGTGTCTCCACGGCAGCCTGAGTCAGCTTGGCCAGGCCTTTGGCCACCAGGATGGCATCCCCCAACATGGCAGCCATGCTCTAGACTGAAAGAGAAAAGGTCACATTAGGGCAGGGGCTCACACTGCCAAGGATCGATGAACCCAAACTGGGCAGAGGTGATTAGCTGTTTGGGTTTCCCACTATCCTCCCGCTTTGGTCCCAGGCTGTTGGACAGGAGAGAGCAGGAAGGCCCAGGCCTCAACACACTTTAAGACTCCCCATGCCACCGGGCATTGGGCAGGATGGCTCACTGAGTGGGTGCCATATACCAGCGTGCACATCCTCCCCAGACGTCAGGGCTACCCTGCGGACAGCCTGAGGCCCAGAAGGCAAGGGCAACCCCAAAGCCACCAAGCGGCAGACAAGATTCAAGCATGGTAAGCAGACTGGATCCATGGAGGTCCTTCCCTCAGGACCAAGACGAGAGACAACATGCAGTCCCCTAAGGGCCCAGAGCTGCGGGTTTTTCCTGCCCAGAAGCCTGACAGATCCCCACAGACTGACGACACCAGAGGCCCCCTCTGCCCTCAGGCTCACTATCAGCAATGTTTTCCCACTACCCGTCACTGGGAAAATCCTAACTGGGTTTCCAACCTACCACAGGACAGGAGAGAGGGCTGTGTCACTACTGTGTGTGGGCAGAGGGAACCACTGCCTTTCCATCACTGGGTCACAGTGCACAGCGCTTTGTGGGTGTGTCTGTGTGTCTGTGTTGCTTTTGTTCGGCGCTGCTACCAATCAACCCAGGTTTCACGCAGGTAAGACAAGCTCTTTGGCACTGAGGACCTCCCACTCCACAATGGGTGTCTTCACTCAGATGAGGGTTCGAGCAGGGAGGGGCTGCACAGCACAGCCTCCCCAGTCTCCACTGAAGGGGCTGAAGGAAGCCCTGGGAGGGGCGGGCGGGTCTGCACAGGTAACCCCAAACAAGCAGCCCAGGAAGGCGCTTGGGTACGGGACTCGCAGGAACCAAATGCGGGGCGGGAGCAGGGGGCGCATAATGAGAAGCACCCCCACACCCTAGGCACAAGCCAGCAGAGGACATGAGGGATGGTCAGAGACACCACGTGGCTGCATATTGTCATCACTCTAATGAGAGCACCACAGGTGGCCGGGCAAGATGACAGAGCACGGGCCACAAATGCAGGGATGGGGAACCCCACACTGAATGCCACCCCAGGAAGCTGCCCTGTCAGCCAAGAGCCCCCAAAAAGGCAGACTGTGCTCCCCAGAATAAGATGGCAACAGTGCTGTCAGAGGCGCGGGAGCCTGCGAAGCTGAGAGGACCTTCCTCGGAGGCCACCTTATGTGTCCCCATCCAGGAGGGCAGTTACCCAGCACAGGGCTGAGGTGCCTCCCACATCCTTTTCCTTTCCAGCCTACAAACACCCTGCGGACAGGCTGGCCACTGACTGCCCTCCCTCCCGCCCCCATATCACAGAGAAGGAAGACAGAGCCCAAGAGGGTACTACAGGCTGATGTTACTTAGATCCATTTTATCAGAAGGTTACTTAGATGCTGCTATATCAGCACCAGGTCCCCCACACCAAATGCCCCCACTCAACTCCAAGACACAGATGGACACCCTGCACCCTGGTCTATTCCAGGGTGTCTTTGGGAAGGTGAGAAGAGGCCAGCGGGGATAAAGGGATAAAGACTGACCAGCTGGGGCCATGCTGCACACACTGCACTCTGCCGGCGCCCAACATGTCTTAATCAGTCAGGTACAGACCTAACCTCCAAGCCTGTCCTAGTGCCAGCGCTCAGACCCTCCCTCCCTATCCAGGGACGCACCACCATGAGACCAGCAAGGCAAGGGCTGAGCCATCCCAGGGCCCCAATCACAGCCATTCTCTTGTAAGTTCTGAGCTGCACTCTTCCTTCTGGCTGGCACTCACTGTGCAGCAGCAGACACCGAGGGTACAGCTGAGTGTCACCACAGACAGCAGCGCAGACTGGGGGATGTGTGTGTATGGGGGGAAAGGCCAAGCCCTCTGGCAGGAAGGTTGTACCCACGTGGAAAACTCATCATAAACAGTCCTTCCTGCTTCCTGTGGGTCAAAGCCCATGGGCTCAAGGCCACAGTGGCTGATAAACGTTAAGTCTGTCCCTGCAAGCTCACATGAAGCTGCGTGCTTCAACCCTGAGTCCTGTGGCCCCTCTTAGGCAAATATTTCTGTGATGTTCAGGGTTGGACCCAAACCCCCTCATATGCTGCGGAGGACACAGTGAACTGTTCACATCCTAATTAATATCTGGAGCATTTTTACAGCAGTCTTCTCTGGGGTGGAGCAGTGACCAGTGCCGGAGAGAAATCTGTCCAGAACTCCATCTCTCAAGTAGGAAGCTTGAGAGATGTGGGTGGGAACTCAGCCGCCCTGAATCTCATCATGTTGGAGAGGATCTGCGGTTCGGACCCCACATTCACTAGAAATTAGATGCAGCACAAGAACTTCAGTTAAAGCCACTTTCCAAAAGTCAGAACACTTGTGTGTTGACCTGGTCTGGGGTATGAGAAGATGAGCTATATTCTCCCAGAAGAAAAATAGGGAAGACAGATGCTAGAAAAGCATCCAACGGGCGAGAACACATGCTCTGCATGGAGAAGGCTAACATCTGATTTCTGGCACTTGAGGTCCCCTCAGCTGAGCCATGAATATCCCAAGGATGGCTGGATGTTTCCCCAAAACCAAAATACATACATATTTACATACATATGAAAATAAATGCAAAGAGAGAACAGATAATTCTACGGGCATAAAGCAAAGGCAGTCTCCACTTTTCCACCTGGAGCCCAGAAGGAATATCTGTATGTGGAGGGGAGAGACCCCTCTCCACAGTAGGAATGCACCCCTGCTGGCTTCTGTCACCAGGTTAGCTCAGTGTCCTCAAGACTGTGAACCTGGACACGGCAGGTGAGCACCCACAAGGAAAACCTGGGATCTGTACCACTACTTAGACGCCCCTGTGAGGTCCAGGAAAGCCATAGTCGCTTCAGGTGCAGCTGAGGTAGACTGCTTGAAAACAAACAGATTTCCAGGGAAGCACTGAGTGACTGTTTTCCTGAAATGGGGGTAATAAGTCTCAATTTTAGAACCTCTGCTTTACAAGCATGACATTTTTCTTTTACACTTTTTCCCACTGACCATTTCCTCCAGAACTCAAACAAAAGCACGTGTCCAGGAAAAGATGTACCCTTCTGAGCCTGACCTGCATGAGTATCGTAGATGTGCCCTTGGCCTCAGCTTGAAAACTCCCACATGAGAGACCACGAGCCTCAGGCAAATGGCAGGCTCCTCTGCAGGCAGGGCCTGGCCCCGCAGTCTCCGAGGACAGGCTCTGAGAGATGCTAGCATGCTGTCAAGAGCTCAAAGCAAGCGAACCTATGAAAAGCCAAGGAACGAGAAAAGCGCCCTCATTCCCCTCCATCAGCCCTGCACAAGGGAAATCAGGCCCTAATTGTGGCAGAGCAGCCACTGGAGTATCACCCCAGAATGTCCCTCTTCCCTCATCTCTGTCCTTGGCCATCCCACTTAGTCAGTTATCCAAGAATCCTGCCTAAGAATTGTCAAACTGAGTTTTCGGGGCGGGGGGCATGGCTGTCTGAATATTCAACTGCAGGTCTGTAAAGTGCCAGTGTTTGAGACAGGTTACATACACAGTGTTATGCTGTCGCACAGGACCAGCGGCCATTTTAAATGACACTGAAATCGATGTACTGATTAATAAGAAAAGTATAGGCTGGGGAGATGTTTTCTGAACAAGAATCTGAGTTTTACCCCCAGTAGCACATGTCCCTTATGCAAGGCTAGATACAGCCTGGATGCCCCCCACACCTCCAGGGAGACCCTGGTGGACCTGTTAGTGCATACAGTATCTCACGGCCTGAATACTGAGCTGTTCATCTCAACTAAGTATGACCAGGAATAGCCCTAGGGCCTCCTGAGCACTGCCTGGGATACCCACCAGGAAAAAACAAAGTGTTACATATTCCCGTGTGGAAAAAATGGCAGGTTCATAGGCTAGGGAGATAATCAAAGGATTGAAGCACATGACTTGTGTCAACTAAGGCTCCATGTTTATTCCCTGGTACCGCATGCACCCCCAGCACCTCCAGGCCCGGTACAGCTGGGAGTCACCCTTCCTGAGCTCGGCCAGGGGAGGCCTCCCTCAAGAGAGCTGGTCACAAAACAGCATTAGCCTTCCTTGTAGATGGAGTAGGAAGGAAAGAAGAGGGGGAAAAAAGGATAATGGTGGGAGGGAATAATCTGGGAAAGGAAACACTGGGACAAATATAGAGGGGAAATGTGCCTACAGCAGAGACAGGCTGGGGGACAAGACGGAAACCAACCGGGAGACACTAATGTAGAGATTGGTGCTAGAACACAGTATGCCTGAAACTCAATCACAAATACCTTGTAACTTTGTAATTCACGAGGAAGGAAGGGAGGGAGGGAGGGAGGAGGGAGGGAGGGAGGGGAGGGAGGGAGGGAGGGAGGGAGGGAGGGAGGGAAGGAAGGAAGGAAGGAAGGAAGGAAGGAAGGAAGGAAGGAAGGAAGGAAGGAAGGAAGGAAGGAAGGAAGGAAGGAAGGAAGGAAGGAAGGAAGGAAGGAAGGAAGGAAGGAAGGAAGGAAGGAAGGAAGGAAGGAAGGAAGGAAGGAGGGAGGGAGAAAATGAGGGGAGGGAGGGAGCCAATGTTTTCTCTGGGCAACTACTAGAATGAGAGGTTACTTTTTTTTTTACTGTTGTTGTCGTTTTCTTTATCTAAAAATCTTTACAAAGACTTTTAAAAATGGATTATAGAACTAAAACCAGCAAGCTTATAAATGTGACTTACAGAAACTGCTGCACACCCTGAAATGTTTGTCTGGGAGAGATGGGCAAAAGTTTGGATGGCAGATCCAAGTGCCATAAATAAGCTTACGTACCACGTTGACTAACCACTGTCCTTCATCAGGAGACAGCTGCCCCTAGAAGGCTTCCAGGAAGAGGGACACTTGGGGGAAATAAGCTCAACTGCCTTTCTTAGCAAGTGGTGAGAAAATCACTTGGCATCAGGAGGCAGCGGCTCTAATGCTGACCTCGGCATCAAAAGATAGGAATAATCCATGGGTGCTTCACATCCTTGCCAAAAAAACGGGATCCAAGATTAGAATCAGGTAGCAAGTGCAGGGCCCATATATTTTTCTCTACCAAACGTTAAGACATATAATATGACTAGTGTCCTTCAAGCCTGAGGGTCGGGAAACCACAATGCCTGGGCCAAATGTAGTCCTGTCACTGCTTCTGAAAATAACATTTACTGAGACACAAACATACTCACTCTCTTACACACTGCCAACAGCTCGTGTGTTTACACATGTGCTATCCATGGCTGACGGACATAATGGACCATGACACTGTGAAAGGGTTTCTGTTGCTCCTAGAGCAGAACTGAGACAACTACAGTCCACAGCACCTAAACACAATCTGGACCTGTAATGCAAGTTTGTCAATCACTAGTCTAGGGCAACAGAGTGAAATACCAACACCATGTCCAGGGAGATCAAGGACCCCTCGGGGACAGCTCTTCCCTGAACCCCAGACAGAGCTTCTCTCCAGCAGAAACGCTCTGGGGGATCACAGTCATATCACTGCTACCCACATTCCCCACCCACCCCCATCTCACCCTAAACCAACAAGTACCACTGTCAGGTCACACACAGTGGCTATAAATCCACCCGCCGCCTATCAGTGTTTGGTTGCCTCTTTTCACTGTTTCTCTTTTTGTTCTGTTTTGTTTTGCTTTGGGAAGCCCATACCCTGTGATCCTTGGGCATTATTCCTGACTCTGAGCTCAGAGATCACTCCTGGCAGGGATCAGAGGACATATATGTGGTGCCAACAATAGAACCTGGGTCAGGCACATGCCAGGCAAGGGCCCTGCCCACTGTATTCTCTCCAGCCCTTGTTAAGAGCTTTTGTTGAACTAGAAGTACAGCAGCACTTTTTTAAAAGGCCAATTATTGGGTTGGGGATAAAGACTGTCTTCTACAGTATTTCCAGGACATTGTTTTGAAATACCTTAGATTTTTCTGAAATACCACCACGAAGTGGTACCAGGCACCAACCAAATATCAGGCAGAGTGCTAGGATATTCCACAAGTAGCTCAAACACATCCTCATTCTGTGTTTGTTTAGGGCTTTTGTGTTTGTTTTGCTACACTCTGGTACTCAGGGGCTACTCCTGGCTCTGTGCTTGCAGATTTATCCGGTGATGCATAGAGATGGTCCCAGGGATCAAACCCAGACCTACTGCATGCCACACATGTGCTCAGCCCACTGAGATATTTCTGACCTTATTCTTTACTTCAGAGTCCTGCTGGCTTTTGGTACATACATCTGACCCTTCCAGCAACCTCTCTCCCAAGCTCAGTTCAACATTCAAACCATAAAGGCAGCATGTATTACACGGACACATGAGCACAAGCGGGGGTTTACAAGAGTCAAATAAGATCCCTCACCTTCAAAATCCATCTCATGGTTCCATACTTGGTTTTTCAATACTTTCCTCTGAGATTTAGTATTCCAATGAAATGGTAATAATAACAAGGAAGCTTCCATTTCTTACTCCTCTCCTGTATCTCATTCTCTTAATCCTAATCCTGAGAAATATTATCTTCCACATTCGCTGACAAAATTGTCACCATGCTGGCAAGTGCTGGCCAGCACAGCCCCTGCCTCCAGACTTCAGTCCTTTGCTTTTACTGCCCAGCCACCGAAAGACTAGCAATGAGAAACCCGGCCAGATCAACATGTCTTTAAATCAACAGGCGCTCTCTGGGAGACACAGGAAAGCTTCATTTCCCAAAAAAGTATGTCTACCTGAGTGCAGAAAAATTTTGTCATAAAAATCATAAAACTGGCTGGACAAGTGCCTCAACGCTGGGCTGAGAGGGGTCTTGCATCCCACCCCCAGATCTTCCCACCCATGCAGGCAAACTGGATTTTGGAGGCAGACCCTCCTCACACACCTGGATGACAAGATGCAGAGCCCCCATGGATGCTACCGAGAGCTGGAAGGAGCCTGAGTGTTGCCATATCAACACTGTCCCCTCCCTGGCCAGCAGCATGGTCAATGCCCCCTCCCCACCAGGTGGATACCTGTACTCACCAATGGTACAGAGACTAAACTAATGCAGCCTGAACAGGCCACAGGCAACCGGATGACATTATAGGTTTATGCAAAACCCCAACCAGCTTCTGAATCAGTAAGTAAACCCAGATGAAGAAGGAACCTCCAGAAACAACTATACTCATGAAAAGAGGAAAGAGGGAAGGACAGACTACAGGAGAGGAAAGGAACTGCAGGAGGAGGCTGGCTGCCTCCTGAGCTGTTCCTCTCAAAGCCTGCAGAACCACAGCCATGTATCCTGGCTTAGCCTGCAAAGCCTTTCAGGATGCTACTCCAGGAGCTGGAAAGACAGTACAGCAGGTAGGATAAGCCTTGCATGCTGTCGACCTGAGTTCAATACCCAGGAATCCATATGGTCCCCTGAACACTGCCAGGAGTGATTTCTATGTGCAGAGCAAGGACTAACCCCTGAGCGTTTCCAGGTGTGGCCCCAAAAACAAACAAACAAAGCTGTTACTCCAGCTTCATCTTCCAGCCCTTATGCCTACTTCTTTAGCCAAAACTGACTCCCCACCACACACATTTCCCGTCTTCAAATCCTGCTCCCTCTTTCCCCAGATTTTTTTGGTTTTGTTTAATTTTTGGGGTCACATCCAACTGTGCTCAAGGCTTACCCTCTCTCTGGGCTTACTCCTGACTCTGGGCACTCCTGGCAGTGCTTAGGGACCATTTGGGATACCAGGAATCGAACCTAGTTTGGCTGCATGCAAAGCAAGTGCCTCTCACACTGTACTATGTCTCTGCACCCCCTCAGGCAAAAATCTCTTACATTCTAAATTCTCTTATCTCCTGGGGTCAGAGAAACAGTACAGCAGGTAGGGATCTTGCCTTGCTTGGGTTGGCTCCCAGGCACCGGATTTGGTCTTCCCAAGTCCTATCAGGAGCAATCCCTGAGCTCAGAGCCAGACATAAACTCTGAGCACTACAAGGTATGGAAAACAATTTTTAAATTTTAAATTCTCCTGTCTGTTGATGCTCTAAGTCCCCTCCAGATGCTTGTATGACACCAGGAAACTGGTCATCTCCTCTATAACATGGAGAGTGTCTGGAGAGGGGGGGACCCTCTTCCCCATTTCTGTCTCCCCACAGGGTCCGCACAGGGAACCTCATCCACATGGGGAATATAAAACCTGCATGCATGCAGGGCGCATCCCAGCTCCAAGCTTCTTAAACAACCCCATGTGGAGTCACATAACTTTCAAAGCATTTGTTTTAAATTTGCTGACTTATGATCAGCAAATTTTTGATGTGCATGTAAGGTTTATATTGATTCAGAAACTGGTTGGGGTTTTGCAAAATAAATGTCATCCGGTGCCTGTAGAGGCGCATTAGTTTAGTCTCTGTACCATTGATGAGTACAGGTATCCACCTGGTGGGAGGGCATTGACCAGCGCTGGCCAGGAGGGACAGTGTTGATATGGCAACACTCAGGCTCCTTCCAGCCTCGGTAGCATCCATGGGGGCCTGCATCTTGTCATCCAGGTGTGTGAGGAGGGTCTGCCTCCAAAACCAGTTTGCCTGATGGGTGGGGAGACTGGGGTGGGATGCAAGTCTTTCTTGTGTGAAAGACTAAGGAACCCTGCTCTGGCTTATTGAGCCAACCTGTTCATCTAAAAACCCAGAACTGAAATAACCAGGGCTGCCAGTTTTTTTTTCTTCCCAGTGTCTTTCTGTCCACAGTCAGCCCCTTGTTTTGGTGGGCTGGGAGAGAGAAGGGGAAGAAACAAAAGAAGAGGGGCTGGAGTGAGAACACAGCGGGTAGGACGCTTGCCTTGCACACAGACAATCCGGGTTCAATCCCTGGCACCCCATATGGTCCCCAGAGCACCACCAGGAGTAATTCCTGAGTGCAGAGCCAGCAGTAACCCCTAAACATTGCCAGGTGTGATCCAAAAGGCTAAAAAAAAAAAAAAAAGAAATGGAGAAGAGTGATCTTCCAAAGAGTGGAGTCTGTGGGATTGGGCCCCACGTGCATACAGAGAGGGCGTGAGCAGGACATAATTCCCTCCTGGCTGCATCTCTTTCACTCTGCCCCTTGCTTCCAAGAAGATTATTGGGGGAGCTGGTTGGGAACTGGGCCATGACTTACAACAAGCCTGAGCTGCAGGGCACTATCAGCCCCTCAGCGAATGCCAACTTAAAGACCTTAGGGACCAAACCTCCCTGAGGGTATGAGCTTTGACAGCAGTGAAACAGTAGCCACAGTAAGTCAGTAAGTCACAGGGCAACCTATTCTTATCTTCCCTGCTTCTGGGCCAGGGCAGAGAGGAAATGTGCCAGACAGAGAGCAAACACTGCGCTAACCCCAGCTCTGGATTTCAACTATTTCTGGGTTTGTGTCCCCAAAGCCTCCCAAAGCCCAGCAGAGAGCAAGTACATTGCCACCAGGTACTCCAATTCCTGGACACCAGAGTAACAAGCTGAGGCTGACAGAGCAGAAAAGATGGTCTGGCCCAGGCTCCAGGCCCACCGAGAGTCCCACTACCTGTGACCCCAGCCCACTAGTTCTCTTGTGTTGAATACCTGAGATGACCCCAGTTCCTATAAATGGGAATGAGCTTTGTCCTTTTGGCACAGAAGTCTAACACCACAGAGCAGCACAGGGCTGCTGCGAAAAGCTGGACTTAACAGGGTCTATAAAGAACTATGCCTAAAAGTATTCAAGTATTAAGCTGGAGACAGCACAGGAGTCAGGGACCCAAGGTCTATCCCTGGCACCACATGAACCCTAAACACTGACAGTTGTGACTGTGATGGTCCCAAGGACTACAGGACCCAAGCAGCACCACATCATTGGACTCTGCTAGCACTGAGCAGAAGGGAGGGAGAAAGGGAGGGAGGGAGGGAGGGAGGAGGAGGGAGGGAGGGAAAGAGGGAGGGAGGGAGAGGAGGGAGGGAGGGAAGGAGGGAGGGAGGGAGGGAGGGAAGAGAGGGAGGGAGGGAGGAAGAGAGGGAGAGAGGGAGGGAGGAAGAGAGGGAGGGAGAGGGAGGAAGAGAGGGAAGGAGGGAGGGAGGGAGAGAGGGAAGAAGGAAGGAAAGAAGCAAGGAAGGAAGGAAGGAAGGAAGGAAGGAAGGAAGGAAGGAAGGAAGGAAGGAAGGAAGGAAGGAAGGAAGGAAGGAAGGAAGGAAGGAAGGAAGGAAGGAAGGAAGGAAGGAAGGAAGGAAGGAAGGAAGGAAGGAAGGAAGGAAGGAAGGAAGGAAGGAAGGAAGGAAGAGACAGGCAAGTAGGCAGCCATTCATTCTATGAAAACAGCAAGTGTTGAGGGGGCAGATTCTGCTTCCAGGGCTGAGAGGGGGGGAGAATCCTGAGGCGGCAACAGGATCCCTGCCACCCTTCTCCGGGCTCCCTCCTGTCAGTCACACCTGCCCCCTCCCCCCCCCCCACAGCCTGTGCTTCACCAGAGTTTTTCTCTTTGTAGGAACCGCACTCATCTTTCAGCGCCCCATTCCTTGGCCGCCCCTCAGCTCTGTTCTGGTAGGATCTAGGCTCTCCACCTGGACTGAGAGCAGAGGGAGAATCCCCTTCGTCTTGGATAGACATTCTGTACTCAGCCTTCATGCAGGGTCCTCCAGGCTCTGCTGGGCCTCATGAGTCATGGGACCCTTCCTAGATGGAGCAGAACTGTTTTACTGAAAATCACAGGAGCATCAGACCAAGCCGATTTGACCCTGACCCACTCTCGTGAAATACCACAAAGACTGACAGATGACACACTGCTTCTATGAGAAAGGAAGGCGACCCACTCCAATCTTCAGTCTCCACACCGACCCTTCCCTAGGCCACACTGGCCCAGGCACATGCCTACTCCAATATGTCTCACAGGGAGAACACTACCGGGCCCAACACTATTCAGAGTAGCCTCTGGAATCTCTAGTATGCGCAATGAGAAAGCAAGTACAGAGAAAGCCTTACAGCAATTTCACACTGTTGTGACGTTTTACTCACTGTTGTGAGTTTTCAAAAGCAATGATCTTCAAAAAGTGCGGGAAAAAATAAAACGCAGTCCTTCACGTTGGAGTATGGAAAAGTAGTGACCCTGGCTAGCCAAGCCCCTGTCCCTTCTTAGTAAAATCCTGCTCAGATGCCAAACTAACACACTTCTCCAAGAAGTGCTCCCAGTGCCCAGGAGCCAGAATGTTCTGCGTCAACACCTCAACACTGAGGAAATGTAAGTGGTATCTTCATATCCCTTACTATGAGGTCCCGAAGGTCAGTCTTGTTCACTTTCATATTCACCTAAATAACATGCTCTAGGCAAATAATCAGCAATTGTTGAATGAGGAGTAAGCAAATCCATCAAATATTTCAAAGTGAGGCCAGAGTGATAGTCCAGCAGATAGGGCATTTGCCTTGCATGCAACCGACCCAGGTTCGATCCCGGCATCCCACATGGTACCCTGAACACCGCCAGGAGTAATTCCTGAGTGCAGAGCCAGGAGTAACCCCTGAGCAATACCAGGTGTGACGCAAAAAGCAAAAAAAAAAATTCAAAGTGAACTTTCCTTCACAGGCAGGATATGGAGGGCTACTATCTTTAGGGGTACCCAGGAACTCTCCAGATTTTGGCCTAAATCTGGAGAATATGATCTAAATCCCTTGCCCCCAGTCCAGTTGGAAATGGAGAATAGTTTTTGGTTTGTGGGCCACACCCAGCGGTGCGCAAGGCTTCCTCCTGGCTCTATGCTCAGGGATCACTCCTGGAGGAGCTTATGGAACCATGTGGGATGCTGGAGTTTGGCCACATGCACAATAATAGAACGCACTGTACATTATTACAGCCCCAAGGGATACTTTCTAAAGGCAAATCAAGAGCTCTTAAAACACAAACCAGACTCTGTTCAACTACAACCGATCTATAAGACACTGTGCTGAGTGCAACAAGCGCCACTTCCTCACGCTCTCTACATGTACATGCTAAAAATAAGTTATAACCAATCATGAAGACAAAAAAAAAGGATTTTCAGGGTAACTTCAAACTTAAAAATATTCTGTGGGTCCTTAGCCTCACAACAAAGTCTGAGGGATTTGCTTCTGGACAGGCCCTGGATATCCACTGAGGTGTGCCAAGCAAAGAGGGAAAGAGTCCTCTCCGAAACATCTCACTTAGGGTTCTGATGCTGAGTCCAGGAGACTTCGCCACTCTAAGAGACACACGACTCACACACTCTCCCCTCCATGGGCTCCTCCCAGCTAAGTCCCTGCTGCTATACAGCAGGAATGCAGGGACTATTTCCAGATGACACTGTCATAGCAAGACAACGCTAAATATTCCTGTCTAATTTTGCACACAGCTCTTATTTCAGCTGACAAAGATAATGACTGAATATCCAAGGCCCTTGATGAAAAATTATTCCAAGTCTGGAGCTTCCCAATAATTTATTCTGGGGGAAAGGAGAAGAGACTTCCCTGTCCAGATCCTCTAATAAAAGCAACAAAGGGGGAGTCAGAGAGATAGTGTCTTACAGCAGGTAAGACTCTTGCCCTGCAGAGTAGCAACACCAATTATGGTTTGTGAGTGTAGAACCAGGAGTAAGCCCTGATCATCACTGTGTATGGACCCAAAACCAAAACAATAAAGTTAAAATAAAGGCAAGAAAGAACACCAACACCCAAGGACCTTCCAGCTGATCCAAAGACTCCTCCAATTGGCCAAAGACTGTTAAAGAGAAATCCTGATACATCTTCATAGGTTCAATTAACAACAACAACAAAAAAGCAAAAAAGCAAAGGACTTGGGAAATGCTTCATGGAACAGTGAAATAATCACTGCTTTTCAGCTTTTCTACAATCCAGCTTTTCTACAAGGACTTCAAAGTTTGAGAAATGAACTGCAGGTTAGACTGAAGACCAGATCTAGGCTCAGAAATAAAAAATCTTTTTCTGCACAAAAAGCAAAGGCTGGGGGCCAGAGCGATAGTCCAGCGGGTAGGGCGTTTGCCTTGCACGCAGCCGACCAGGGTTTGACCCCCAGCATCCCATATGGTCCCCCGAGCACCGCCAGGAGTAATTCCTGAGCGAAGAGCCAGGAGTAACCCCTGAGCATCGCGGGTGTGACCCAAAAAGTAAAAAAAAAAAAAAAAAGAAAAAAAAAAAGAAAAGAAAAGAAAAAGAAAGAAAAGGCTCAGTGACAAAAAAAAAGGCTCTGATCAACTAGATACAAACTCCACAAATAGCACCTGTGTCCATGCTGCACAGTCACACTCCAAAGAGCATTGAAATGCAGCCAGACCCTCACTCCCTCAGATCCGCAGGCCTGGGCCCTACCTCATCCAAAACACTAGAGAGCTCAGCAAAAAGTGAGGGGTACATAAAGCATCACTTTAAAAAGACTGCTTATGGATTACTGTGACTTTTCTGCCAACATACACATGGCTTAAACTTATATGCTCCCCTGAGCACAGTGCCAGGAGTGAGCCCTGAATACCTCTGGATTGGCCTAACCTCCCTCCCCCAACTATGCCACATGATGATGCCATACACAAATCCCCCAAACAGTCTCATAACATTTCCAAAGACTCTAGACTGACGAGCCACTGCTATGCATCCAGTAGACACAAAAAATTCCCACAGGTTTCTAGCTCCTCTGTCATCTCCCACAGGTGCAAGTGGGGCCTTTACAGCCCAGC
Organism: Cryptotis parvus; assembly: GCA_021461705.1. Taxonomy (NCBI): domain Eukaryota; kingdom Metazoa; phylum Chordata; class Mammalia; order Eulipotyphla; family Soricidae; genus Cryptotis; species Cryptotis parvus. Next base: position 132,716 of record JAJIBD010005788.1, read on the forward strand.
CTAGTGATTTCTATGGGAGCGTTCTCTAGTTGCAGGGCAGAAACTACCCTCTAGCCTGCACCGCCCTTTGTTCAGTCTTTCCTTCGTGTGTGTCTTAGTCAAGCGTAAATCTGCCCTGTACACCTGGCAACGTCTGCAATATCTCTAGTTATCCTATCTGGTGAAGGTATTGGGGAGAGCGTGGGGTGGACAGGATCCCTAAAAAGAGGCCTGGGAGGCGCCACACATCCTACAATGCGCAGGAGTCCAGCCTACTCGCACAGCAAAGAATTATCCCAAAAGGCAATAGCTGTAAGAGAGAGCCCCATTTCCAGGGACACACTGACTGAGAAGTGTCCAAACCACCTCACCTGCTTTTCCTTTGAGGTTCCCGAGGTCAAGTCCCAAACTAGAACGACCCAGCATTGTCTGCAAGATTTGCAAAGCTGAAGGAAATGCCAGAAACCACTAGCCAAAGCGAAAAGATGGTGCTGTGAGCCAGCAGCCCCCCACCACTGTCTCTTCCATGCTGGGCATCCGGATCGAATGAACCCACCCCTCAAATACTCCCATCTACTGCAGAAAACTAGTAAGCTAGCGGCCGTGCATGAACAGATCCTTTAGCAACGACGTTGGCCCGGCGTGCCCAGCTCTCCATCTTCTACCGCACACACCCTAGAACTAGTCTATGGGGCAAGGTTTCCCAGGGGGGGCTCTAGGCCTGGTTTTGGCGGAGAGGCAGCACCTAAGTCCCTAATCCTTCATCCTGGCACCAAAATCTGCACACACACACACACACACACACACACACGTCCCACCTCAGCCCCACCACTGGTGCCGGGGCTTGGTTGCAAATGCGGAGGCCACTGTGCAGGGAGGGGGCAGTTTCGGTCAATAAGCCCAAACCACGCACCAGCTCTAAGGCTTGTGAAAAGCAACTAGACACATCCAAGAAAAGCGAATGGATAAAAGGTTCAAGGCGCCCCCCTTTCCAAAGTCCTCTCAATAAAGTCCTAATGGAGAAATCCCACGGCTGACTCCGCCCAACGGAGTTGAAATTCCGAGACAACTCTGAGCCCCGGACAGTTAGCGGCCTTGAGACACAGCGCAGGGGGCCCGGAAGTGAAGGGAAAATATTATCACGAGGCGACACGCAGGAACGCTGCACCTGCAACCCGGTGGGGGTGGGGGTTGCTTCGGTCGCTGGCTTCGGTCCCCGGCATTGCTCCGCGCGTTCCAAGGACCCCCAGGCACCGGCGCGCTTCCCGCCCCTAGGCCAGCCCCGGGGTGCAGGGGACCGCCACCCCATCCCCGCCTCCTGAGGCGCGCCCGCTGCGCCTGGACTCCGGCCTCGTGGTGAGACTCGCAAGGGGGCGGCAGCGATGTCATTTGTGGAGGACGTCAAGAAGGGTTCAGGCGGCCACAGGCAGATGGCGCCCAGAGCATTCGGCGGCCTGCGTGGAGCAGCCTTACCAGGCAGCCCAGGAAGCAAGAATCCACGGTCACCTCCGCGCCTCCTCAGCACACCAGCCGCGGCGCCAGCACACGGCAGGAGCTAGCGATCTGTTTACCAACTGGCCCGCGCCAGGGAAGCAGCATCCTCAGGCCCGCCTCCGGGATGCTCCCATTGGCTGCGACGTCTCCCTTCAGTCGATTGCGCTCGGCGCGTGAAGCGTGTGGACCCCGGGACCTCGGCCTGCAGCCAATCGGGGCTGTGGGCGGAGCAAAGGGAGCAAAGGGAGCCAATTGGAAGCCGATCCAGCGCGCAAGCCATCACTCCGCGCGGCCTTTCCTCTAGTTGATAGCTGTAAGGCTGAGAGGCTGGCTCAGGCTCTGGGCGATTTGGGGTTGGGAGGTGTCGCCCCCGCGGGAAATAGGGGGCTGCTTTGCAGTCGCCTCCTTGGCTGTACTCTCTGGATTTTGAACTGGTTTGGAGAAAAGGCTTTGAGGGAACCGACGGGACTAAAGCGGGTCGGGGAGTTGCGGCCGCGTTGCGGTCCTGTACCCCAAAGTGCTTAGGGCCGCACTCCTGTTTCCACATAGGGCGCCTAGGGACAGCTTGGCCGCCTGCCCGCCTGCCCGCCGCCCTCTCCTCGGGCTCACCGTGCCCTGGTGGGCACTTCGGGGGGAGGCTCGGACACGCACCGCCCTGAGGAGGCGCTGCTGAACTCGCGGGGGCGTCAGTGCAGCGAAGCTAATCCGGGGATGAGCGGAGTCGGACCCGCGCTTGTCGATCTGGGAGGCCGGGAGCTATTTTTGCGAATTTTTCGTGAAATATGCGGGCTAAGGGATGGTTTCTTTATTTATGAGGCCATTCGGGGGAGTATCTTTCTGTTTTCTGGAAATTGGTGTAATATTAGAGAATTTTAAAAAATAATTCTATCGTGATGCGTTTAAGGTGGGGCGGGGGCGCAAATCCAGAAGTGAACTGACATGGAGGGGGTGTGTGCGGTGCCCCGCTTCTCCACAGGAACCTTCACTAGCTTCCTCGCCTGAATCAGCTCTTCACCTTAAATAGAAAAATTATTTTTAGGAACAGTTAAGCAGATCATTGAGTCAAGTAACTCCCTAAACTGTACAGAGATGAGAACCAGAGCTTGGCTTGAGGAAGACGATTGGCGCCCTGGCTCTCTCGTGCTCTCTCTAGAGTCTCATGGGTTAGACGATTAGAGGGTATCCCTGACTTCCTCCCGCAGTAACTTTTCCCTACAATCTGGATTCCACCAATTCCTTACAGCCTAGGGACCCCCACCCCTGCCTGTAGGATGATGGACGCCTTGGTTCATTCCACTTGCAGCTATTTACAAACTACTCCAGTGGAAGAGAAGGTGTGATTTTAAGGTGCTCAGTGCACGATAAAAAAAACAAACTACCAATTAGAGGGTAGGAATTGGTTTCCTTGGTGCAACTCAGCTCTATTCCGCCAGCAGTGCTAAGATTAATTTAAAAGAACCTGAGAGGCTGCCGGCTCCTCCTGTGCTGGGCTGAGGAGGGGGTTCTGGAAGGGGGGAGCAGAGCCAGGCTCCCCCCTGCCTCCCGGTCAGACCCCCAGAGGCTCCAAAACCTCGTGCAACACAACTGCAGTGAAGGTCTGGACTTCACAGCTCAGCAGAGGCAGAGTCACACCCAATGGAACAGTCCAGTTTCAAGTTTGAAGCCCAGGTATGTAGGACTGGGTGATTGAATCCACCAGGTTCCCTGGGGAGCTGAAGCCCGGCGCCCTCCCCAACTCAGTGCCCTCCGGCAAGGCCTGGTGGGCCCACCCAGAACTGCAACCCGCTAGGACCGTACATGGGGAGGTCCCATGTATCCCCTCCCGCGTGGCGCGCAGGCGCCAGAGCACCCGGCGTTTTCTCAAAACCTAGTATATTCATCTAACTGGTATCCCATCACATTTTCTAGAAACGAAGTATGTGGGCACGGAGATGTGGTCTGGGAGACCACCTCAGTAATTTCCTATACAGTGGATTCAAATGGCACAATGGAGATTTTAGGATCTCCATTAACTTTTGTCTAACACCAGGTTCATCGACCGTATTTAGAGACCATACTGGCTCCAACAACCAATATAGGATGGATTGTTCAGTGTATGAATAGGAAAAGCTCAAATAGACGTTGAGACAGATGTGAAATAAGCGGTGTCAGTAGTTGTATTGATGGTGTGTCTGGGATTGTCAGTAGAAAACCACTGTGTTCTGGAAACCCAGAAAGTGAATCCAAGGACAGAACCTGGACTCCCACACATCTGCCTAGAAAAAAAGAGGCATGACCTTATCATTACCATTCCCTTATATGAGCTGTAAGGATCAACATGATTGATGCTGGCTAAGTGAGCAGGCATCAGGAGGGGATGGAGGGTGGGAGGTAAATGCGGGTCTCTGGTGGTGGTGGGGGCACACTGGTGGTGGGATTGGTGCTGAATGATGAATTTTTCCAGCAACTATATTGTGAAAAAGTTTGTATTTTGTAAATCACAGTGTTTAAAATAAATCATTAAGATGGCTTCTAAGTGTATCGTAGTGCAACCCACAATGTGTGGGAGAAGGAGAGAGAGAGAGGAGAGGAGAGGAGATAAAGAACCTGCCATTTAGGCAGGATGTGGGAGGGGGAGGGAATTGGGGACATGGGTGGTGGCTGAGGGGCACTGGTGGAGGGCGGGGTGCTGGAACACTGTGTGACCGAAACCCCCAAGCGTGAACAGCGTTGTAATTGTATATCTCACGGTGGTATAATAAAATGTTAAAAATAAATAAATAAATAGAATAAATCATTAAAAAAACTGAGATGTAGAAAATATTTGCTAGATAACTGTCCCAACCCCCCCACCAGCCACTCTGCAAAGAACGGTATCTTCAACAGAATATGATTTTGAACTTATTCATGAAATATTTTAATGATTATTCATTGTGAAATAAATTCTGCTAAAATCTCTTTACTGACCTAATGCTTTTTAAAATTGCAAATTCCCCCGAAAAATGGGGACGTCCCAACCCCCCCAGCCACCGCAAAGGTTCTTTTTTATTGCAAATTCCCCTTTCTTGCAAGTTAAAATTCCTACAAATTAGTATTTAGTCTGATGATGGTTTTAGTGGTAGGTGTGTTGAGAGTCTTTATGTTTTAGAAATACTCAGTGAAATTTTCCAAATGAAATAATGATTTGTATAGTACTAGCTTCCAAAAACCATAAGGCCCTGGGTATGTGAATGATAATTATGACATTGATAATTGTGGAAGGAGAAAGATGGATATATTGATGTTCAGAGTGTTAGTCTGTCACACATTTTGCACTTGGGAAAAATGAATTCGTTATTGTACACACACAAAGGGCATCTATTTTCCTAATGCAGAATCATGCTCATCAGCATAAAAACGTGGTGAAATACCTCTTCACTTAATTTCCATTTCTCTGTTCCCATTTTAAGCCAAGCTTAATGAAATTACACTGTCTCTGCTTCCTTTTCTCCCACTGCACCTGAGCCATGCTGGTCAGTGTTACTCGCTCGTTCTCCTAAAATTGCTCTGCTGTTGGACCAAGTAGTAGTTCTCAAATCTCATCTTCAACTATCTACTGCATTTGACACAGTTGATCATTCGCTTCTTTTTCCTGAGTAGTTGTTTTGTTATAATTAACATTCTAAACAAAATTAATATTCAATTTCAACTTTATACAAAACTTTGCTCCTGGGCTCAGAGATGTGTGGCTTATTGACAAAACACCTGCACTCCAACTCTGAGCAAGCTACCAGACCCTAATCATTTTTTAAGTTTTAGATCCAACCTGCAGCAGTCTTTTTAAAATCTGGCCCAGGTATGCTGATCTGGAGACTCACAGACATGGGGCAGAGCTGCTACTGACTCTCCCTGTGCCTAGCCACTCACGAGGCGCCCAGGAGGGATGGCGGGTTCTAGCCCTGGCCCGCCACCCCAGCAGAACCTCAACAAGCCCAGACGACCCCCCCACTCCATGAGGGCCTCCATTTTCCACATCTGGACATCCCCCTTGTCAGAACTCCACCCAGCAGACCAGGCTATCAAGGCTCGCCGCCACCTGCGGCCACGCAGTTCATCAATAAAGGCTGGATTTAGAGATGACTACAAGAGTATGCTACCCGCATGGCAGAGCCTGGCAAGCTACTCGTGTCATATTGATATGCCAAATACCAGTAACAATTATAGACATCATTCCCATGACCTATGGAATGGTTTGAGGCTCTCTATATTCCTGGAGCAAGCAGGTGCCCTTGGGCTCTACTTGCATGAGACTGGACATATGGAGATGTTACTGGTGCCCTCTCGAACAAATTGATGATGAACGGGAAGACAGTGATACAGTGATCTTAATTTTTTTTTAAGTTTTTGTTTTTTTAATTTTTTTTACAATTTCAAAGATATACAATTAAAAAGTTCATATTTGGGTTTTGGTCATACAGTGTTCCAGCACCCATCCCGCCACCAGTGCCCATCTCCCACCACCAACATCCCCGGTTCCCTCCCCGCTCCCCAGCCCTCCTCCATGGCAGGTTCTTTATTTCTTTCCCTTTCTCTCTCTTTCTCTTTTCCTTCCCTTCCAGACTATGGATTACAGAACATACATTACAGGGTTGTCATGTGTATCTTTTTGCCTCTATTTAATGCTCTGTTCTAGGTTGGTATTAGTACCCTCGACAATTGTTAGCACACTGTTCCATTTTCTGTCTTACCTAGCCTCTGACTCCCATACGTTTGTGAAAATTTCCACCTTTGACAAAACCTCCTGATATATGTTTCACTTGACCTTGGATATTGGTATCATAATATGTACATATACATTTATGTTATGCAAATAAATGCAGTCATTCTGTATCTGTCTCTCTCCTTCTGGCTAATTTCACTCAACATAATCTCCATGTCCATCCATTTATAGGCAAATTTCATAACTTCATTTTTCCTAACAGCTGCATAGTATCCCATTGTGTAGATGTACCAAAGCTTCTTTATCCAGTCATCGATTCTTGGGCACTCTGGTTGCTTCCAGATTCTGGCTATTGTGAATAATGCTGCTATGAACATAAAAGTAGGGATGGTGTTTCCGCTGCGTATTTTTGGCTTCCCAGAGTAGATTCCCAGGAGTGGTATGGCTGGGTCAAATGGAAGTTCAATTTCTAGTCTTTGGAGGAATGTCCATATTGTTTTCCAGAAAGGCTGTACCAGCCGGCATTCCCACCAACAATGGATGAGTGTCCCCTTTTCCCCACATCCTAGCCAGCACTTGTTGTTCTTGCTCTTTTGAATATGTGCCAATCTCGGTGGTGTAAAATGATATCTCATTGTTGTTTTGATTTGCATCTCTCTGATGATTAGTGATGATGAGCATTTTTTCATATGTTTCTTGGCCATTCGAATTTCTTCCTTGCTGAAGTTTCTGTTTATTTCTTCTCCCCATTTTTTGATGGGGTTGTTTGTTTTCTTCTTGTAAAGTTCTACCAGTGCCTGATATATCCTGGATATTAACCCCTTATCAGATGGGTTTTTGGGTGAATATTCTTTCCCATTCTGTGGACTGCCTTTGTATCTTAGTCACTGTTTCTTTTGAGATGCAGAAGCTTTTTTAGTTTCATGTAGTCCCATATGTTTATCTTTTCTTCTAGTTGCTTTGTTAGTGATGTTTCACCTTTGAAGATGCCTTTAGCTTTAATGTCGTGGAGGGTTTTTTTCTATATTTTCTTCTATGTACTTTATGGATTCAAGTCTGTTATTGAGATCTTTAATCCATTTTGATCTGATTTTTGTGCATGGTGTTAGACACAGGTCCAAATTCATTTTTTTTTTATATCGCTGCCCAGTTTTCCCAACACCACTTGTTGAAGAGGCTTTCCTTACTCCATTTTGAACTCTTTGCACCTTTATCAAAGATTAAATGAAGTGATCTTAATTTTTAATTACAAAAA